>KZ826400.1:0-149464 GCA_003184635.1 Aspergillus sclerotiicarbonarius CBS 121057
TAGGGAAGAGGGGAGTAGGAGAACTCACAAGCAAGCTGAGTGGGAGCTGCCATTTTGGTTATCTCGACGTTCGCTCTGATCGGACTAAACACGAATTCACGAAAGCCACCGAAATAGCTAGATGCGCGCGCGGATGACGAATGCGAAGGCCCAGGAAATTCCACAAATCCTAGGATCCCAGTGCTAACGTGAAACGTTCCCCGCCACTTAGGTTGTGTAACAGGGTAGCAGAAAATTGCACGGGAGTTCTCAAGACAATCTAGAGACAATCGATCGAGGGGGAAACGGGAAGATTGGCAGAGGCGTGAAGCGTGGCGAGATGTTGGGCTGGAGGCCGCGACACACACACACAAAGACGGTGGATTGGCAGCGAAGCTTGGCGGGATGGAACGAAACCTCAAGTCGAGTCTCCGGTCCAAAAGGATTCTCGAATGCTTGACAAGTCAATGCCAGCAATGACAGGGACAGGAAGACGGTCGGGGTCGGAAGAAGGATGAAGGGGTGGGAGGCGAAGAAGAGGAGGAACGAGAGAGGGAAGAGGAGGAGGAGGAGGGAGAAGAGAAGAGAAGAGAAGAGGAGGAAGAGAAAGACGAGCAGAAGGCTTGGGGAGAGGCAGAAAGGCTGTAGGCCGCGATGGGCCCCTCCCATTGGGCGGTCTCGGCCCCAGTCCTGCAACAGCTGCCCATTTTCTTGCCTTTTGCTTTCGGCCCTCCAGCGATTTCCTGGTGAAGCAGGAAAACCTGGGAGGCCCGATCTGGTGGAGGAGGAAGAAAAAGAAGAGGAAGAAGAACCGGGTCTAGACTCGCTTCCCCGTCCAGCCTCGAACGAAGATTCTCCCGATTCGTCATTGTTTCAATCTGCCTCCGGTCGGGATGGAGATCCTAGTCGTGCCTAGTGGCAGTCAATTCATTCCTTAGACGCTTAGACGCTACCTGAAAAACCTTCATTTCCTAACAAAACTAAAAACTAGATACCGCAAAAAAATCCCGCGGCGCTCGCTATCCTACAATTCATGTTCATTTTCGCTGCAAATGTTGTCCTTCTCCCATTGTCGCAGTTTGTCCCCCATTCTTTCCCGTACAATTACAGTTCCCAAGACCCCAAGCCCGCAAGCCCATTTGTTAGAAGCAATGTTAAAAGCCATGAAATAAATTCAATCAAGAGCTCCCCCCCGAAGAAACGCCCATGGTCCTTTCCCTTTCGCCGGCTTTTTTCATCGGCACCACCCCTGCTACTCGGTTGGTTCGCCACCCTGCGCGGGAGTGGCCAACCGCGGGGTCCTCACGGTGGTGTCAACCACATTTGGGTCATAGGTCATCCCATCCACCATCCGCGCATCTTGTGTAGGCTCGGGCGTGACGGATCCAGTGGGGGACTGAGTCGACAGCACCATCGGTCCCTCCCCAGAGTGCTGGAGATGGGATGTGAAAGGGTTCGCGCGGCTCACGCCCGGGCTGCCCAACGAACTCGGTCGATGTCCCGATGATGTTCGGTTCAGCAGCGGATGCGAAGTCGGCCCACTGATAGTACTGGCGCCTTCTCCAAACGCGACCAGGCTAGCGTCCCCTTCATCACTGAAGTTGCCCACGCTCGATGTCCCATCCTCCGGGTACTCACTCATTCGGTCCGCATCAAACGCATCACTGCCGCTCGCCCAGGTCGTGCGGGCTCCTATGCTGCCCGTTGCACTGGCACTGCCTACCGTACTTCTCTCCTTGATGCCTGAGCCACTGTCGAAGTATCCAGGATACTGAGTCACCGGCACTATGCCACTGGGCTGAGGGGTGCCACCCGCCCGGGCAGTGGCCACCCGTTCTAGGCCGGCTAGACGTGAGATACGGTCGGCGCGTTCTGCTTCCAGAGTAGTAGTGGATGTAGATGATGCAGAATGGGAGTGATGGGCATGGCGACCGTGGGGGAGAGGCTGGCCTTGATGGCCATCCTTGATGGCGGTTGTAGACAATGCCGACAATGACGTTGTGCCGGAGTTGGGGGTCCCCCTAATGAGCCGTGGGCTTCTGGTCAGCTTGACTCGGTGCAGGTACTAAGAGAGGATGACAACGAGAATAAGAAAATCAGAATGGACGCATATAGAAGCTGGAGATCTTACGGGCCCATATCCGATGGAGTCACCGGGTCAGACGGCGGGGGAGGGAGGTTGATCAAAGTCGGGGTGGTCATTTTGCCCGGACAGAGCTCGAAGGAAGGTGGGACTCGGCCTGAAGTCAGGGTTAATTATAGATGGAAAGTTGGTGGCACACTTGGGAGAAGGAACAGTCAAAGAAGAGGTAAGAAGAGGTAGCGGTCAGAAGGTTGATGATCTGGGTGCGAGGCGATAAGGACGGAAATCAAGAGACGGAGGGGGGCGATCTGCGGGGCCGTGAATTGCGCTGTTCGAGATGCACCCAGTCGCGTAACCGGAGGAGTTCTGGGGGGATTGCAATGGGCTTTTAAGGTTTGGGAGCAGCAGTACTACGGCAGGTCGTTCAGGGAGTATGGAAGTCAATGAATGAACGGGTCAGTGAAAGTGAGGCTGCCGGTGGGCCAGAGCCACTGAATTGCTGAAGAAGGTTCGCCTCCTTTTGAGCTCCCGTCCCAGCCTCCATGCAGGTCCATTCCATGCGCCTTCTAGGGGGTGTTTCGGAAAGCCAGGCGAGTTCCCCGCGGTCGCTGGGCGCATTTCCCCTGGTGGTGGTGAAGCTGGACGATGCATACATCCAATCAGTCCGGCTCGTTCTGCCCAGCCGGCCCCTGACGTCACTCCCCGGCCAATCAGCGCCCGGCGCGGGGCTCGACACCTGAGAGCCTGAATTGGCGGGTTCCGAATGCAGCCTGGCAGCCTGGTCCATTCCACATCCATAGTATTCATGTCATAGTACATAGCGCCATTGATATTCAAGTGTGACAGGTCTATACGGTGTACTAGTGCAGCTGTGGTCCAGACCCTTGACATGGCCCTTAGAACCGGTCATCGACCCCTCTGGCCTTTTCCTCCTTTACCCTTTCCTCCGTGATCTCCCACCACCATGCGTGCGATGCATCTCGACTTGATCGAGCTTCGCGACCTGTCCGGATATCTTCGCTCTCATCCCAGGGTTTCGGGCTCAGAATATAATGTATATTCTTGACGCTCTCGTCCCGCCAGATTGCATCATGCACCCCCTCCCACCGCATGGTCTTGAGGGCATTGTACACATACGGCAGCGCAACCCAACGCCCAGAGAACACGTCCGACAGTAGGGACTGGTCGGCAAATTCGTAGTTGGACGTCGCGGTCGAGGCGAGTTGCGAGACGATTTTGTCATAGACCTCTTGGGACGGTTTGACCACCAGGAGACCGCCGTTGTTCATCCCCAAGCCGAAAGAGGGCGATGCACCCTCTGTTTGGGCGACGTCGGGTGTCGCATGCTGTGAAGTGTACGCACAATTGGAAGGGATCCTGTACGATGGGGCATTAGCCGGTCATCTCCAGAAGAGTTGTATCTGCACTGCAGGCAAGGGTAGAGCGAGTTCATACCAGTCATGAGGATAGTGTGGCTTCTGCAGCGGGTTACAGACACAAGCATGGGTGGAAGCAAAGATGCGGTCCCCTGTCCCGGCCAGAGCTGGCGGGTCCAGCTCGATTTCCATCAGCTCGTCCATATTCCGGAGAACCATCATATCACTGTCCAGCTGCACGACGCGCTCATACTCCACCAGAGAGAAGGACGTGAGCTTGCTCCAGCAGTCATAGAACCGCACATCATTGACATAGTCTTTTGGTATCGATGGAAGAAGGTAGGGGACACGCTGTTTCAAAATCCCCCGAGCATCGAGAGCAGCGTGGCCCTCAGCAGGGAAGGTGTCTGTGTAGAGGGCTACCAGCGGATATTTCGAGCCTACTTTGCGGAGTGAGTACTCCAGAGTCAGAAGCCCAGATAGGTAGGCAGTATTTGTGACGAGAGTGGTCCACACTGGGAAGGTCAGCTCTGAGCGCTCTCCAAGGTCGTCGTTGGCATGTACCTTTTGTCGCATCCGTGATGCGGGGAACGCCGCTATTGTGGGCCATGACCAGAACCTATAAGATATAGATAGATACTAGATATCTGTCAGAGTCGTGGAAGATGGTGCAACGTTGAGAACACGACTAACCCCGCAGTGGTTGACTTTGGCAAATCGCTGCTTGAACTCTGGGCTCTGAGCACGGGCTGTGGCTATCTCGGGACTCGGAGGGGTAAGAAGCAGATGAGATGAGATGAGATGAGGGGAGATGGCGCGGTTGATGCCTTCGGGTGCCTCGCATCATCACGGCAAGGCTAACCGGCTTCGTTCTAGCGATAACGCCATCCTTTTCCTTATCCCTTATCACAAAGGCAGCATTAGTCAGGGATCGGACATGGAAGAATAATCTCGAAGGGCTAGATAAACTAACGGGTACGGAGTACACAGGATGAACTATGAGTCGAAGTAGATATTTGTTCCGCCCTGTCGGGGCCCGGATCTGCTACTGCGATTATGCATTTATCCTTATCCTTATCGCACGCACCAACCCTACTACATAGTATGCACGTAGATGGTTCCACGATCCGCGCAATTTGTAGATTGACTCTTGCAGACTTGAGGTCTGCTAGCTGTAGGATAGTCCGTGTCAATTTGTTTTTTTTTTTTTTTTTTTTTTAATGGATGCATTCTTTTATTTTATTTTATTTTTTCTTCTATCAATAACCCGGGACGATCCTCCCCTTTCCGGTAATCTAGGCGGTCAGCCCGATCTATCAATCCAGTATCTACTCCCTCCGAAGCTCTGAGAAAGTAAACACCTCCTTCGATCACCGGCTTGCCAGTAACCCTTGGAGGTCTCCTGCTGTTGGAATCTACTAGCTGCGGAATTGTTCATCCTTCACACTGCTACCAGGAGGCCCGATAAAGACCCAACTGCCTGGTCTGATGACGGAGCGCGGCAACGAGGCTGAGCCTCTAATCCGTGATGGACGGACACGGGCAGATTCGAATATCCTGGCAGGTCAACGAGACACCGATGGGACATCCAGGAGCAGCGGTTATCTCTTCATACTGACCCTGGCCATGGGAGGGTGAGTCATTGGCCGTACAAGGTTCGACAGCCGGCCTTATTAACCTGCCACCTAGTCTCCAGATTGTCTATTCGATCCAGCATTCCAGTGGATCAGTGAGTTTGAACCCCATATGAAGGCGAGTATTGGCCACTAATCCAATATCGCTTCTCCTATAGCCATATCTGCTCTCTCTAGGGATGAGCAAAGCACTGCTCGCATTTGTCTGGATCGCGGGGCCCCTTACAGGCACTCTCGTGCAGCCTTACATTGGCATCCGAAGTGACAATTGCCGCATCTCCTGGGGCAAGAGAAAGCCTTTCATGGTCGTCGGTGGAGCACTCCTAGCTATCTGCTTGTTGGCGTTGGCGTGGGTGCGAGAAATAGTTGGCAGCGTACTTGGCCTCTTCGGCATCGATAGTCAGACAGCTGGAGCTAAAACAGCAGTTATCATTGCTGCAACCCTCTTGATGTACTGTCAAGACTTTGCTATCAACACCGGTATACTCTTCGGGCTAATCTGGGCACTCTATTTAAACACGACGCTGACCTCCTGTCACAGTTCAAGCAGCAACCCGGGCGTTCATCGTTGACAACGCCCCTGCTCATCAGCAGGAGACGGCAAATGCCTGGGCAAGCCGCCATGTCAGCGCAGGGAACATCTTCGGCTTTATCATCGGCGGTATGGATCTGCCAAAGGCCCTTCCATTTCTCGGGAATACCCAGTTTAAAGCGATCAGTGTAATCGCTAGCGTGTCTCTGGCAATCACCTTGTCCATCAGTTGCTCTTATATCGAGGAAAAGGATCCATGCGCGGAGCCATCGACATATGAAGGACTGGGGCTCATGTCATTGCTCCAGTCTATTAAAGAGTCTGTCCATCGTCTCCCCTTGCGTGTACGTAAGGTCTACATAATCCAGGCCGCAGCGTGGTTTGGATGGTTTTCATTCTTATTCTACGCCACCACATACATAGGGCAGCTGTATGTGAACCCTATTTTCGATGAGCATCGTGACCTATCGGACGATGAGATCAACAAGGTGTGGGAGGAAGCTACACGCATCGGTACTCTGGCCCTGCTCGTAAACGCACTTGTGTCCTTTGCAGCAAGCGTTATCCTACCACTACTAGTTGTCCCTTCAGGGAAACAGATGGCAAACCAAGCAAGCACTGGCCCGAGCAGGTTACGCCTCAAGCTTTGGATCCCTGGATTTACGCTGCAGCACGCATGGATTCTATCCCATTTCCTGTTTTCCATCTGTATGTTCAGCACGTTTTTTATATCTTCCCCCGGGCAGGCATCAGTGATGACAGGGATCATTGGCATTGCCTGGGCAGTCACAGCGTGGGCGCCATATGCCCTCATCTCATCCGAGATCGCACAGGAAGACCCTGGGCGGCCAATCCAACATCAGCGAGGAAGGTCCATCGAAGCTGAAGGGTCAAGTGTTCTCCCATACAGCGAAGGTGCTGATGAGTTGAGGGCAGCGGGTGATAAAGCGGCAAACCAAGCTGGAGTCGTTCTTGGGCTGCACAACGTCGCCATCTCCTTTCCTCAGATCATTTCCAGTGCTATAGGCAGTCTTATCTTCAAGGCGCTGCAGAAGCCACGAGGGGAGCCCTGGGACACCAGCACAGGATGGGTGATGAGGCTTGGAGGATGTGCTGCCGTACTCGCAGGTTTCCTGACAATGGGTCTCGAGGAGCAGGCCGGAAGAAAGTAGGGCGCGCCACTGCGCCACTGCCTATATACTCTCGCATTCCCGGTTTTGGGCCCAGGATAATCGATAATTACCGGTAGTGGACTCTATTTTCTAGAGACTTGGTTGCCGGCTCGCAACTGGGGGTCATCGAGCTGTTGCCAGCGCAAGGGATTTTGGCAGCTCCGTAGCAACGTTCGAGGCCGGGATAACCAGGGGCAAATTCGCAGGTAATGTCAACAACAATGCTGATATGAGCTCTGGCCATATCTTGATAGGGTCGAGATGACCTCAATATGGGCGCCAAGGCCCTGTCGCTCGTCCTTAGCCTTATCCACTATGCTTCTGTCTTCAGCCAACGTACTCATTCTTTTTTTGTCACACCGCGAGCGAGGCTTTGGAACGTATTATAAAGAGAATTAAAGCGCAGAGAGCATGCATCCCATTCACGGGAACCAAGCAACTGTCCGGGCTCAGCCTGATGTCGACCGGATCCTTCGATGGCGGCAGTGTGCATTAGCGCAGCAGCCCATCGTCTTCTCATCCACATACATACCCCAGAACCCTCCAGAGATCATGAGCTCCTTTCCTATGTCTGTCAAAAACACCATCGCCTTCGAATGTATGTCTCGTCAACAGTGACTACCTGGTTCTCCCTCGCCGTGACGGTGGTAGGGCTGGGCTCCATCGTCAGTTCAGGACGATCATCGATCAAACAAGCCCGTTCCATTCCCTGCAAGACGTGCGACACCTGGGTCGCTGGCGGTTTTGGCAGCCACACGTCCCGTGGTATAGGGTCGTGAAGCACCCTCTCGTCGGGCCTGTGATCAGCGCCAGCCTGCCGTATGGGCTTTGTGACAGGAAGACAGTCCATGTCAGTCGACGGTGCTCATGCAGCCAACCGGCAAGGTTGCATGGTCAGTCCTGCTCAACGTCATCCATCCATCTTCTGCTGCTTCCGATGAGGACCGCCAGACAGGATCCTTACTCTACCCGAAGCACCGCAAAAGCAGCGCATATCCTGACCATATCCGGAGAACCACCAATCCAGCTGCCAACATGGGACAGCCTCCCTCGGGGCCCTCTTGCAAAGCACACACTGACTGCTTGCACGGTCATCTCTCGCGCAACCCTAATGCCTATTCACGAAACCCCTCGCCGACGACGAAGCCAGCCGAATCGCAGGCCCAATCATCATTCTCTCTCTCCCCAGCAGCGAAGCCAACCCCCAGTAAGCCTCTACATCCTTCCCCACTAAGCCACCATCCTCAACACCTGCCTCGACTACCTTCCCTGGATGTCTCTCTCTTCTGGTCCACCCGCCGGGGGCTGCGAGACATCCCCATCGCCTTCGCCAAGCCGCGAATGAACCACCACCGCAGCCAACTCGCGCAAACCCTCCGTTCCACGGTCTCCACCCGGCCAGACCAGCTCATCGCCCGGGGCTGGGATGCGCAGTTCGTCCGAGACGGCAGCATGGCCGACATGACCGCGGGTGCCGTGTTAGCCGGGAGCGGCAATTCCGGGCATGCGGTCCGCATCGTCACGGATGTTACGGCAGTCTGGTGCGAAGGTCGCGAAGACATGACATCGTACGATGAGACGATGTTTGAAGAATTGAGCCTACTCCTCCTTCATCTCCTCACTTCGTAATATCCGATGACCAGTTTCGCTTCCAGTCCCGGTGGCAATAGTGGTAATGGTGAGCTAAGTTCCATGGCTGTTGTGGCGTTAGTCAAGTTCTTTGTTTTGGAATGGAGCGTCGGGTTGAATTATCAGATGTATCGTGAGTCCCCGTTGTAGTTGTATTTGGGATAGTCTCACCCCTTCCTGGTTTTCTTTTTAGTGTTTGTGTTTGTGTTGGGGGGATGGGTGAGCGGGTGGGAGATATATATATAAAGCACATACACTATAGAGTACATACTAGAAGAGACACGTCTTGACCACACCTGAATGGAAGATGAAGGGAGAATATCACGTGCTTATGCAGTGTATCATGCACTGTGTGCGGATATCTGGATCTAGATAGGATGGACTTGTATTGCTGTAGTAGGTATGAGCTGGCTATTTTTGTGCTGGGTTCCACCGCGACATGAATTTCTCCAGACTCCAGAGATAAATACAAAGATGAGAGGGATTTCCATAATGATCAGAATGACCGGTGCGTACATGGATAAACAAACAGACGAATATACTAAGTAGTAGTAGTAAGTACTCAAGAAAAAAAGAAGAACAGCGCTATGCTTCATCACTCGTTCACGTGTCTGTATATAATAACTGACACATACTTCCCCCGTTTACGATTGCTATCCTACTTACGGCGACGAAAGAATGACTGTCTATTGGCTGGGCTTTCGGCTCTCGTAATGCCCGCGCAGGTCATCGACTTCTTTCTGGAGCCGGGTCAAATCCGCCAGGATGTCATTGGCGTTGGATGGGTGTGGGATGAACTCGACTTCCCTCGGTGCTGGTACTGGTACTGGTGCTGGTGCCGTTGGTGCCTCGTCGACTGGTTTCCCCGATCGGTGACCAAGACCACTGCTGTCGATGCTGTGGTTGCTCGATCCGCGAGAGCGTCTTGGGGGCGGAGGTGGGGGTAGGGGGTTGTAAAGCGAGGTCCGCTTTGTCGACGACCCTCCTGGCGTCGGTGGTGATGCTTCCATGGGCGATAATGGAGCTGCAGAAGCAGCAGCAGCAGAAGATTCGGGACGCAGGGACGGGGTCGCAGAGTCCATAGGCTCCTCGGACGGTGTACTGCCCGTGCGAGACTCCCGCGTTCGTGACGGGTTCAAGGACCAGGAGCCCGGACTAGGGGGCGGTGACGAGGAAGCAGCGGTGGACTCCTGCGCCGCATGAATGGAGAGCCGCAATGGGTTGACTTTCGACGCCGTGGTCTTGGACCGTCTCATCTGACTGTGCCGTCTGCTGAGCGGGGGCGTTGGTGGCCGCTTGTTCTGCGACTGACTGCGCCGGAGGGACTCTGACGGCTGCGGCGGGGCTGGCTCGTCCCTGGGCTGGGCTGAGAAATAGTCGGACCCCGACTGGGAGGGTCGGCGGGAGTGTGATGGCTCCGACGGAGAGCCATGGAAAGAGAAGCGACTGGTAGACTTGCCGGGGGTGGTTTGGGTGAGAGCGGGCGTGGTGCCCGGGCTTGGGGCGATCCGTTTCCCGTGATGATTCTTGGGCGGAGGGGGTGGTATCCTGTCCCTGTTTCCCGGGCGGCTGGCCAGAGGGCGTGAACTTATTTCTGATGACGGGGGTAAGCCCGAGGCAGCCCGGCTGGCTGGTCCAGGACGCAGGTCGGACGGTCGAGATACATCCGTCGAGCTACTGTCGGGCGTCCGGGTGCCCCCATAGGACGTGGAGGAGCGAGTCGACACGGTCGACCCGGCTACGGGCGCGTTCTCTCGCGAGGGGCCAACCTGTTCCAGGTCTACTGGATGGGTTTGGATGCTTCTCTGCACGGGGATCGTGAGGGCTGCAGGCGGCGCGGCTCCCCTGGAGGATAAGGCTGGGTCTGGAACGGTCCTGATCGATGGCTGGGAGCGATCATCGCCCCCGGGAGGGGGTTGAGTGCCCTGGTAGGTGCGTCGGGGATTCAGCTCATCGACCTCCTGCTGCTCATCCTCCTCTCCATCCTCATCGGTCGCATACGAGTGCTGGTGGAACGGGTCCGAGACGGACTGGTCATCGGAGGAGGCCGTGTCGTCGAGATCCGGGGTCAGAGAAGCTGGAGGGGTTCGAGGAACAGGGCGCAAGGACATCGAAGGGAAGGTCACGGCGGGGGGGTTGGAGGAGGCCGTGGAATACGAGGGGAGGGAGGGATTGGGAGGCGCAAAGGCATCTGGGATGGGAGGGTCAGCATCCAGGCCGGTTCAGCTCAGTCCATCTCGTCCGACCAGCACGCGACAAACGGGGCGCGGGGACCCGGAACCGTCGGACGGACTCACTCTCGGGCTTCTTAGGGCGGAAAGGATTGGATCCAGACATCGCGGAGGAGGAGAAGGGCAGCACTGACCATGAGAGCAGGAAAGGAGGGAAGGATTGTTGGGAGGGAAGGTTGGGTTGGCGAGGAAGAAAAGGGAGGTCGAGTCGACGTCGCCCGTCAACAACCAACGTTCCTCGGCCTGGCCGGTTCTCTAAGTCACTAAGTCACTAAGTCACTACGTCTCTACGTCGCATGGATTGACATGCTGCTTCCTGCATGCTCGGCTCTCCTTCTCATTCTCCCCCTAATCTCTCTCTCTCTCTCTCTCTCAAAATAGTCCAAATAAATAAAATAAATAAATAAAGACACCCCCCATAGAAAAGAACACAAACAAGAAAACAAGGTATATATGGTACAGTGAAGAATGGTAGATAGGTATAAGTCGCATAGTACCCACCCACGCGGAACCCAACGGACCCTCCCAAAACACCTCTCCAGTTATACAAAGAATAGGAAATCGAATGAATGGTGCAATCAAATGGTCATCACAGTAGTCCTCCCTCGAAGGTCAATGCCCGAGAAAGCCTGGGTATCAACTCGCCCGTGTAGCACGAAAACAATCTCCTCCTTCTCCTCCTCCTCCTTCTCCTCCTCCCCCCACCCTCGCCCGGGCGAACCCCCCCGACCCGTGCAAAAGAAATGCAGATCCAGTCTATCGTCGTTTTAGCTTTCCTGGTAAACATGCCACTCGTCGCTGCCAAAGAAGGCCTGCGCCAGGCTCTTGCCACTTTCCGTCGGTTGGCTGAAGGCGATTTGTTCCTTGGGGATCTCCATCCCGTAGATAAAGTTGCTCACCACACAGTCCAGGAGGTCCATGGCAATCCCCTTCCGGCGCGACGAGCCGGACGTCCAAATGCGCGAGATCCCCACAATGGCCGGGTGCGTTTCATCCCGGAACGTAACCGACGAGTCTGGTCCACTGGCCGTGGTAGTCGACTTCTGCACTGGTCGTGACTCCCAGATCCGCTCCGTCAAACACGCCCCGACGCATCGACTGTCCTTCATGTGTAGAAACACCTTATACCGGTCCGCCTTCTCCGCCGCTGCATCCTGATGCAGATGCTGCGGTGGTTCCGTCTGACTCCAGAGGATCTCGTCGTTGATCGTGGGGGAGGAAAGCTCCTTGCAGATCACCTCCAGCACTTTCTTGGCCTGGTTCTTCGCCGACGGCGATGCCTTGCGATCCACAATGACCACATATCCCTCATCAAACCGAGTAGCTTCGTACACCCAGCGCGATGCGTTGGCCCGCATAAAGGCCTTCCCGAGATCCACCCCCGTCGAGTTCATGTCGTGAAACTTCTTATGAAGGACCGAATCCTCCGCGTTCGACGGCACGTATTCCATTCCACATGTTGCACACGTCCTCCGCACTTCGTGGCCCAAATCGATCTGCATCTGCTTCAAGGGGGGCGGCTGCTGCGGCTGGGGCGCTTTCTTCTTGGGTGGATCGACCGAGGCGCGTACGCTATTCGAGTTGACCTCGGTGAGTGGGGTGGCGTTGCTGACATCCTTGGTGGCGGAGTGTTTACGCTTGAGGAAGGCAAACGTGGGTTTCCGCGTGTTGGGTGGAGGAGGGCTTAGCCGGGGCGGTGGTGATGATGGGGGTGTCGACAGCTCGTCCTCTTGAGTCCCTTCGGACAGGAGAACTGAATTGCGACGCGACGGGCTGGACATGACCGCCGCGGAGGACTCGCGGATAGCATACTGAAGGCTGTTCTCGGCCTCGTCGGAATCATTGCCCGATAGAACGCGTCGTTTTTTGGCGGCTGGCCGCTGGTCGTCATCGTAGACGCGCCACAGGGGCCGTCCGTAAGTTTTCATCATAAGACCTCTGCGTGGGGGGGAAAAGAGGGGAGCGTGTTAGTTCTAGTGGCGGAATCCAAGGGATAGGGAGCCAGGAGCAGGGGCAGCAACACACGTACCGCTTGAATGAATTTGTCACAGTCCACGGCATCTCCCTTTTTGATGTAAAAGATGCATTCAAGCGAGGCAGAACATCTATGGCAGTGGGTTTGGGAGGAGAGGGAGGGAAGAAGAAGGGAGAACCAGGGAGAGCCGATCGATGATGCAGTGGAATGAGCTGCCTGACGGAATGCCAGGAAATTATGATGGGAAGGGCGGATTGGCGGTTGGCGGTCGCCGATCGACGGGAAACGCGTGAATACCGCCGAGCTAGGCCCCATTCAGTCATATTGCTCTTCGGGATTCTCCTGGCTTTCTTTTGGCACTTACCTCGTCTCGTCCCAGTCAGTCAAATGCCCCTCTTCAATCAACTTCTCAATTTCTCAATTTCTCAATCTCTCAATCTCTCAATCTCTCCCTTGGCTTGACGTCAATCTCCCCCTCCGAGAGAAGCGGTCGTCCAATGTATACACCACGCAGCCAGCAGCTATCAGCCAGCTACTTACTACTTATCTTCCCGGATCCGATCCCAGGCTCCAGAGGCCCGTTGATGTCGGTGGTGGCGTGCCGGGATGTCAAAAAAGGATGATACTCGCGGGTGAGACGTGTGGAACCCTCCACTGAACAAGAGGGAATAATCACAAGGAGGGAGGGAAGAACACCGAATTAGACCCCCCGTCACTGGACGAGGGCCGGCTTACTTCTTATGAGAGCAACCTGGACATTGTGAATCATCCTCCGTCCCGGCTTCGCCTCCTTATATCATGAGCCCCCAACCAACCAGACTCACCGGTGCAACACACAGGTTGGCTTAGTCCCCAGGACAGTATGTACGGACAAGTCGGTGGCAGCTGAGGTGGCAGCCCTCGTCGCTACTTCTCCGAGTAATTATCTATTTTCTTGTCGCGCATCTCCCGTTGGTCCCCCTCCGGTCCAGCGCATACCGGATCATCCACTCCGTTGCTCGGGAGGGGGGGCAAATTCACAGATCGACCGGGAGCCATCCTCTTTTCTGCCCCCCCAGCCTCGCCCTTGCTGGGCAATAGTGATGCCTTACTGGGCCATGGCCATGTCATGGCACCTCTCCTAGACATTGACTTGCAGCTCGACTTCCCAGATTTGTTCCGGGATTGGATGTGACTGCTACACAGGGCTCCGGGTGATCTGGATCTACCTACCTGCATCTTCTCCCCTCTCTCTTCTTTCTCGGGCAGCTCCCAGGTCAGTTCCCACACCACATGGGGGTTCTTCCGTCTGGAGTTACGGAGTACAGGAAGGAGGCCTCGATGTCATCACACCCAAAACAAAGCCCCCGGCTGGGATCAGGGCCACCCTCCCCCGACCGTCACTGACAGCCGGATCGAAGTTGCCGATCGTAAGGACGCGCATCGTCTTCCTCCTTAGCATGTTTGCTTTTTCTTTTCTTACCGGTACCCTTCGACTCTTCCTCACCGGGCCATGACTGTCGCCTATCGCTCCCGGCCCTCAGGAGGGATGCCTGTGGTGAGCTGAACCATCTGATCTCCCCCCCCAATTCGTACCTGCACGAAGGTTCCACTCAATCCCGAGTACGGAGTAGATAGCACAACTTCTGCGCCCCGCGTAGGGGAACCCTCCCTGGATGTACTATGTAGATATACTAATCGCGCCCGTCCACGCCCCGGGGCGGGGAAGCGCGACCAGATCCCATCAGACAGCTGTCAAATCAGGCTAGATGCCGCCGCGAGGAGCTTCTCGAGCCACGGCAGGTGGGACATGATGTCGATGGGGGTAGGCCACTGGGGGCGCTCACTGGCCCGATAGTCACGCCTCTGTGCAACATGGGCGGTTACACTTCAGGGTATTGTGTACGAGGGGCCTCCCGCGGGGGAGGTCATGGACCAGGGAACCGGAGATATTGACCCAAGTAAGTAAGTAGGTACTTGAGGGACGCAGGGTGATGAGAGGAGTCGTCAATCTGAGTAAGATGCGGCGTCCCCCAAGGCTCCCACTACTCCGTACTTACTAGTTACCTAGTAGTTGGTACTCCGTACTCCGTAAGGAGTTATCTGACCTATCTCCGGAGGAGATGACCCTCCCAGCACATCGATCGACCCTGGTCCGGGGATCAAACTTGGAACGAGGCTGACGGGAGCGAAGTTGGCGTGAAGAAAGATGAGCAGGCCAATGATGGCTGGGGAAGGCGCCGGTCGAATGCACTGTTGATCGGGGGCGAGCGTTCATTGGACGGCGCTGGGGGGGCGACAGCTTGGATCTAGTGGTGTTTCTAGCTTCTAGTTCGGAGTAGTCTTTTAGTGTTTGAGATACTCCTTTAGACTGCAGCCCGAGGATTCTCGGCAGTCAGAGAGATCCATAGGGACGGTCGGTAGTTGGGATGCTGGATATTGGATGCTGGATAGTATCAGTATCCTATCCTCGGGGACGAGTTGATGTAGTAGCTAGTAGTAGTACGTCCAGAGTATACGGAGTACTATTCCAGAACTGTCATTCTCATTAGGTGATGCCTGGAACCCAAGGCTTAACGATACCTTCGTATTGGCGGGCTGGAAGTAAAACAATGGGGAACGGGACCCCAACTAGTAACTAACTGAACCAAACCACAATTTTTTCCTCGTTTTTCCATCCCGAACCCGTTTTTCTGCTGCGATTCTCCCCCAAACTCCCGTCCAGCCCCCAAGAATTACCCCGGCGCACTCCTTCGTCTCACTCCCTTGGTCCCCTTCGGCGACTTTTCATTCGCAAAAGCATCGTGATCCTCTTCCTTCTCGGCCTCATTCTCTCAAGTGAGGGGAAGCTGCAGAGCGATAACGTGAGAGAATAATAAGGAAGGGGGCAGAAGCTGCTGCAGCACCTTTTATAAACTCCGCCGGTCTATCCTCCATCTCCCTCGCGCTCTTGGGTCTTTTCTCGTTGCTTTTTTTTTTCCTGCTATCTTTTTCTGCCTCTGGTGCGGTCCCGATTCACGGTCGATAGCAAGAACCCCAGAAAGCTCTGCCTCGAAGCTCCATCACCGCCGCCAATTCACATCAGACATCAGACCATGTCGGACCCTCTCCAGGTTGCAGGGAAGAGAAAGCGAGCCAGTACGTCCAGCAATCCAATTAAAACCGCGCGGTTTGGGCTCATCGGGGCGTTGGATTCTCTCATCTCGATCCCAATGATCCCTCCTCCCTCTGCCCTTCCCCCCCTGTCCCTCTGTCATCTCGTGCATTCCCCGCCTTCTTTTCTTCCTTATCTCCAACGCGGGAGATCAACATTCTTTTTTTCTTTACTGTCGTCTTTATTTTCACGCCTTTTTCACCACTGCCCCCACCCCCGATTTGACTGCCTTGTATCACTGCCTCTGCTCGATTTTCCATATTCCCCCAGTACTTGTGTTCTATCTCCTCCTGAAGAGACACCCATCTATCGCACCTCCCTACTTTCAAGCCGCGCAATTATCGACTGCGTGATTTTTTTTTGGTTGGTCAACATCAAAAATGGTTGCTAACCTGACTCAACCCGCAGGGACGCAGTCCTGCCCGCCGCCCGAATTGCCGCAGCTCGTTGCGGAGCAGCATGCTCCTATCCCCGCCCATGACAAAGAGACTCAGCGTTTGATCGTCGTTCTCTCCCATGCCAGCTTGGAGACCTATAAGGCTTCGAGCGGGCGCAACGGCTCAGGCCGTGATGAGAAGTACTCCTTGCTCAACAGCGATGAGCACATCGGTGTCATGCGCAAGATGAACCGGGACATCAGCGAGGCTCGCCCGGATATTACACATCAGGTCGGTTACTCCCCGGGCTCGTCAGCCAAGTCCTGGTGGCAAGTTGCTGATGATACTCGATTTCTAGTGCCTGCTCACCCTGCTCGACTCCCCCGTGAACAAGGCCGGCAAGCTGCAGATCTTTATCCACACTGCCAAGGGCGTCTTGATCGAAGTGAACCCCACTGTTCGCATTCCCCGTACGTTCAAGCGGTTCGCCGGTTTGATGGTCCAGCTCCTCCACCGTCTCTCCATCCGTTCCACCAACTCCCAGGAAAAGCTCTTGAAGGTCATCAAGAACCCCATCACCGACCACCTGCCCCCCAACTGCCGTAAGGTGACCCTCAGTTTCGAGGCCCCGGTGGTGCGCACCCGGGATTACATCGAGTCGCTGGGCCCCAAGGAGAGCGTGTGCATCTTCGTGGGCGCCATGGCCAAGGGTCACGATGATTTCGCCGACACCTTCAAGGACGACACGATCAGTATCAGCAACTACAGCCTGAGTGCGAGTGTTGCGTGCAGCAAGTTCTGCCATGCCGCCGAGGAAGTGTGGGATATCGTCTGAGCGAGGCACGGCTGACGCTCCTATCCCGCTTCTCAGAAACGGCCAAAGCTTGACGAGGTGACGAATTTCCTTGCGCTGATACATCGGAAGGGCATGATCGAGAACGGTAAGCGGGTCCTAGATCGGGGACGAACTTGTCTTCCGCGCGCTGTCGCTTTCTCTCTGCCTGGGTGGATTTGCATCGCTTGCTGTTATCTGCACGTCTTGATGGGTTTTCGTGTCTTTCTCGCGCCTCGCATCGCGGTCGCCACTCGACTGCTGGATGCGATATGGAAACTAAAATCACATCATATTTATGGGCCTCGTGACGCACCGGCGGCCCCCTTTCGACGGGCCGGCACCGGGGTCACTGCGCGGCCACCCTGCTCCGGTCACTTCTGGTAGATATCTCTGTTTTGAGTTCTGCAGGATCGATTGTCTCGACGCGGGTCTGGGTCCATTTCCAATGTCTATGTGGGTGATCTGGATGGTCTATTGCTCTGTAATCTCGAATGCCCTGGCAGGGTGTTGTATAGTGTCGCCGCCCTGCACTCGGGGCAAATATACATACACGCGAATACACCCGATACATATCTATGAATGGAGGAAACAGAACGGTCTCGGATGGCTTTGAAACCCGCCATTCAGCGCCCCTGATAGTCGACCCTGTCTTTCTCGACCTCGTTTTCCTCGCCCTTGGTCTGTGGGTGATCCAGCGGTCCCAGCCGGCCCACTGGCAGACCCGTTAGTATCGTAGACCCAGTAGTGGATGCACGTAATGGTACTATGTAGTAATGGTGCTCGTCGAGAAGAGTCCAGTGGTCATGGCGCTGGGGAATGGAGAATGGGGAATGGTGAATGGTGACGTTTCTTGCCCCAAGGAGCCAGCCCAATCGAGGGGGAGACTAGAGCCGATCGCACCATGGAGAGGGTCGGAATCAGTAGTGTCGAAGCGTGAGAGAAGACCAGGAGATAGTTGGGAAGCGAGCGAAAAAGGAGGGTAGGAGAGGGGCTAGGTTCCGGGTGCCTGAGGCCGGTCCTCTGCTCCTTCCTTCCAGGGTATCTTCTCTCGTCCTTGGCCTCTCGGACTGCCTCTTCGTCTCCTGAGTCCTGCCTCACTCATCCTCTTCCTCCTCCTCACCCGTCCTCCCCGTTGATTACGAGGAAATGAACTCTGACTCACTCCATCAGGGTCTGTCAGTGGAGAGCATTATTGTTACAACTTGATGACCACACTCAATCGGGTGGCGCCGGTGGCTGGGGACGGAGTCTCCAGTTCGACGTGGCATGCAGCCATCGCAGCAGGTGGATCGCCCGCTTGGTTCGATGGATTTACTCCGTACATGAAACCAATGGAAGATCGAAGTCGTCCGAATGATCATGATGCCCGTTGGCTGATGGTCACCAGAAACACCACCTCGCAGAGGGGCGGCCAGCGCCCTCCTCCGACGAACGGATCCCGTGGTGTTCGCCTCCTTTCACCGTGATTTCCGAAAGATTCCTGTTCAGGTGTTCTAGATGCCCCTACCTCTGTACCTCATTCTTGCTTGGGGGGGATGATCCACGGAGCACATTTGGCGGTCAGATCGCACCAGCCGGCGACTAACAGCAGCAGATGTGCCCGAAGCAGGAACGAAACCACCCCCCATCGGTCAAGCAGATTTGCCCCTCAGTGGCACCTCCTCCCCTCAGCACGGCTGCTTGCTGACATGCCCGCCTGCGATTCGTTGTTCCCTCGTGATTGGTGACCCCCCAAGGCGTCTGATGTCCAATCCCTGGCCCTAGCCGAGTGAGCCCGCGTTGCAATAGTTCAGGTCTTCACGAAAGTCAAGTGAAGTCTTCCCCCAATCCCTTGGCTGGCGCCGGCCTACGCACCTGTCGCGGTTTCAGCGTCTCTTTCGTTTGGTAACTGTCGTCTCCACCCCTGCCAATCCCCTTCATCCACCTTGTCCTGGACCCTCTCGCCTCACTCGAGTTCCTTTTTTGACAAGATGCTCCTGTTTGCGCTTGGCTCCTGCTTGGTCCCCACCGTTTTCTGATAGGCGCCCCGTCCGCCGTCGACAGGGCCACCTACAGCACCGTCCGCCGGCTTTCCCCACGATGACCTGGCGGCCATCCTGAGAGTGAGACTTCGTGCCCCTCGTTGTTAGCTTCACCGAAAAA
This sequence comes from Aspergillus sclerotiicarbonarius CBS 121057, assembly GCA_003184635.1. NCBI lineage: Eukaryota > Fungi > Ascomycota > Eurotiomycetes > Eurotiales > Aspergillaceae > Aspergillus > Aspergillus sclerotiicarbonarius. The sequence continues at coordinate 19,099 of KZ826400.1, forward strand.
GTAACATCATGGGTCGTCTGAGTGTCGGAGAAAGTGGCAGCCTTCCGATAGCAGCCAGAAGCCTATCCCTTTTGGAAGCAGCCTGCAGAGCCCGGATGAGGTTGATGCCTCGCGGATACTGGGCATCGCCCGGATGCCGTGCGAGTCTATGCAAGACTGCCTGCGATAACCGGCCTAGTCGTGCTCCACGATTGGAACAACTGGTCTCCTTCCCATCATAATTTGCTCCCCTGTTAGCTCCTGACCGCTCATGATTGGATCCCAAGTTGGGCATTTCGGGAGCATACTCCTGAGTCCTAAGGTCGGCCTGCATCTTGCCTTGAAATTCTAGTGCAGCTTCTCGGCTGGTCCCTCCCATCCCTCTCTCCTGATTTCATGGTCTTGGGTCCCTCCAGACTCCCTGTATATATATCTCTTCCTCATCTCTTACTCGCTTTTACTCTGCAATCGACTCCTGGATCTGTCTTGCTGGTGGATCTATCCGTCTGAGATCTATTCTCTTCTCTTGTTGCTACCCCTCCGTACTTCTTCCCCTGACCACATCTACTTTCGCAACTCGCAGAGGGCTCTCTACCCAGCGAGTCCATACAGACATGCCTGTCTCACATCTAACCCTGACGGTTGCCCACCTGCCCACATCCACATCCTTCTTCCTTTCTTGCCTACAACCTCTAGGGTACCAGTTCATCGGGCGCCATGATGACTACATTGGCTTCGGTCAAAAGACCGGCGAGCCCGCAGACTTCTGGATCACCGAGCAAAAGCCAGGGTAGGTGACCCCCAAAACTGCTACTTATATTTGCGATAGTGACTGACTGCGACCTTCTAGAGTTCCTGCGGGTGCTGCTCATGTCGCCTTTCCCGCAACCTCCAAGGACGCTGTGAGCGCCTTTTTCATCAATGCCCTAAAGTCGGGGGGTAAAATCCATGGCGAGCCCAAGCAGCGCGACTCGGACTCTGGCTACTACAGCGCAGCCGTCATTGACTTCGATGGCAACAGCATCGAGGCGGTATACCGCCCTAGCGTCTCATCAGCCCGCTCAGAGGTCAGATCAGAGGTCCGGTCCGTGGCCAAGTCTGAGGTCAAGTCTGAGCTCAGCCGGCCGGCCCTGGCTTTGCTCGAAAACGGCTCGGTTGTGTCGAAGGCGAGCAGCAAAGCCAGCTCCGTCAGGCCCGAGAGCGTTGCGCCTCCTAGGTCGGAAGCCCGCTCGTACGCTTCCAGGGCCACAACTGCCGTAGAGAGGCTGCCTCCCCCGTCCGAGCGAGCCCCGTCAGTTGTCAGCCGTGATTTCCAGCAGGCTCCTACGGTGATCACCCGCGAGATCACCCGCGAGATCCAACCGGCCCCGTCGCCCACATATGTTGTTCACCACACGACTCACACCACCACCCAGAAGACTGACGACGGCAAGACGGCCAAAACCATTGTCGGCACGCTCATTGGGGCTGCTGCGGGCGCCGCACTCGCATATGCAATGACCAAATCCGACTCCCCGGAAGGATCCGAGACCACCCCACCCCCGTCGTACTCTCCCCGGGACATTGCCCAGTTGCTTTCCCCGTCGCAAGCACCATCTCAGGCCCAGGACGAGTATCCTGGCTTCAAGGCCATCGAGGCTCCTCCGCGGAGCGTCTATTCTTCGCGATCCGACGCCCGCCCCAGTCTCACTCGTAGTGTGACCTCGAAGAACCCTCGCGCCAGCACCATCTACGAGGGCACGGAGTTTATCCCCCGGAGCAGCGGTGGCAGCGTCTATCTCGACGAGAACGGCCGCCGGGCATCCGAGGGAAGCGTGTATACCACCAAGGATATCCCTCTGCGGGCGATCGAGTACGCCCCGCCGGTCGATGCCCGGGGCTACCAGAACACCCTGGTCAGCAGCTTCCACGACAAATCGCGGGCGATGGACGGTGCGAGTGTCTACTCGTCCTCCACAGTCCGCACCCCCTCCAAGGCCAACTATCAAGAGTCCCACCACAGCTCCCACCACTCATCGCACCACTCTTCTTACCACTCTGTGACCCGGTCCCAGGCCGGCAGCACTGCCTCTTCCAACCGCACTGCCCGGCAGGCCCCTCTCCCGGAAGGTTCCATCGCCTCCTTTACCTCCTACCGCAGCGCTACCAAGTCGGGTGTCTCGGCTCGCGAGGTTCCTCTTCCTGAGAGTGTCGTGGATCCTGATGTCCAAAGCCATGTCACCCCCGACGATTCGATCAGTCAGGTGGACGACTCCCGGCGGTCCTCCTACTCCCACCGGTCGCATGCTTCGAAGCCCGCCTCCCGGGTGTCCAAGCACTCCAAGTTCGACGAGCCTGTCAAGCCCAGCGACAGCGTCAGCCAAGTCTCTACCAACGTCTCCAAGGCCTCTCAGCGGACCATGAAAGCCGGCGGTAATGGCAGCGGCGGCAGCATCGCTCCCTCCAAGGCAGCCTCGAATGCAGCTTCGAAAGTCAGTCGCAGAACTACCAGCCAGGTGGCCTAGACTACTCCTCTATGTTCTTTTCTTCTCCATCACTTTTATTAATCTTCTTCTCACTCCACAGCATCCACGTGCTTGTGATAATTTATCTCTCCGCCGATCGACCGGCATGGTCTTGGACATCAGCCCTGGCAATTCCATCAACATTCATATTGCATTACCTCCTTGTACGTGAGGCGCATTTGTTTCTCTATCCATTGGACATTTGGACGAGCATGAAACAAGGCGTTTTGTTTTGATCATTGTTTAATATATGCGGGTTGGTTATTGTCTTGTTCCATTTCTGTCTAGTATTTCGTCTTCTATACTATACAAGAACTGCATACAAATGTGGAAATTATCGTCTATTTTATTGGGGTTTTCATACTCGAGCATCGGGGAGCCAGTCACTGTTGGTCAGCATTGGGGCGAAGCATTGAGTGCATAGTTAGCTGTCGGGTGCCCTGGATTAGGTTAGATTTCGGGTGTCCTTCTAGAAGGACGATCATCATCCCACTCGTTGGTTAGTTGCATACACACATATACACCGCCATTCTGAGTCAAAAGATCCCTTTTAAGGAGTACCTACGTAGCAGGACGATCCTGTCCCCTCTACGACAATGAAACACGGCTCGATCCACTGGCTGCATTGGATTTTAGTCGAGATTGCCTATTGGATACAACCCGCCAATTGCCACCAGCAGCATCGCCATTAATCACCTCCCTGGTCTCTCCTCACTGCCCTCATGTCGCCCCCTCGGTACCATTCCACCACTCAGGCAAGCCTCACGACCGTACCAGCAACATCCTCCCCCCAGCCCCGACCCGAGGAAAATCGAAACCACGCGCATCCTGGGTCTTATGTTCATCAGGTAACATTTATCCGACTCCGTCGAGTGAAAGAAAAAATGCCATGAATGCATAATGAGAAGTAGTCATAATGATCGTTGGATATGACATTTCCCGCCAAAAGGAGAAAGCGAAATAAGGGGTAAACGCGGAATTTCAGACACACGCAAATAGTTCACGAAAACAAGGAAAGGATCTACGATCACGGTACGCCAGGCTTCGGATCTGATCTAACGGAGAGAAAGAAGACGCAGAAGCGGATTGGGAAGACCAAGGTGGCCGTGGAAACTTGAATTGCGAAGATCAGATGGCATATTTGCGAGTCCATTCACGCGCGGTCGCCTCGTACCGGGGACGGTCCGTCTTGTACACGTGAGCGATTTCCGGCACCAACGGGTCGTCGGGGTTGGGGTCTGTGAGCATCGAGCAGATCGAGAGCAGCACTGTAGGAGATGGATTAGCCTCTGCACGGTCGGAAAAGGCGGGAGACGGAGCGGGGGAACGAACCCTTGGAGATCGTGAGAGCAGGGCTCCACTGGTCTCTGAGGATGTCAAGGCAGATGCTGCCGTTGGAGTTGATGTTGGGGTGGTAGATCCGGGTGGTGAAGTTGACCTTCGGGGGCTTGAAGGGGTAGTCGGTGGGGAAGTGGATGTTCAGGAAGAAAACACCTCCCGAGTATGGAGAGTCACCCTGGTGGAGATCGCATCAGCAAAATGATTCCTGAAGTAACATGGCTATAGAATGCCGTCGAGTGCCGCAAGGTCCTCCCTCATCTAACAAAGGGACAAAGACTCCCGAACATCGGGCGCAACCAAAAACTGCGGGGATACTCACAGGACCCATGATGGTTGCTTGCCAGTGAAACTGCGCAGCAAGACTACTTGTCAGTATTCACATCTATAAAATGGATTGTGACGATAAGGGGTTGTAGCGCAGATCTGCGTAGGACTGCCCCGCCGCCGCCGCCGCCGGCAGGAGCGGCGATGCGACCGTCGGGAACGAGGGGTCGGAGGGGTCAAAACCATACCAGGTCATCTCCCGAGGGACCAGCAGAGCAGGAGGAGGGGGGATCACTGTAAGATTGAAGATAACCGCATTAGCGTAGTTCTATATAAACCCTGGCAATGCGTCACAACAGGCACTGTTTGGCGGAGGACCAAAGCGGCGCCCCGCGGCCATGGTGGGGTGTAACACCAGGCGGCAACGAGAACGAGGGGGGGACAGAGATGATGAGGGCATCGCTTACCGGCCGAGGTCAGTGAGTTCCTTGTTAATTCTCTTGAGAGCCATGGTGAGAAGGATGTGATGTGTAAAGAACGGAGAGGATCTCCTGTGTTAGGTGGAAAAGCGAGTGGTATTGAATTTGAAGGTGGAAATCTGCACACGAGGATTCCGGGTCAGCAACAGACACAGGATAGAGAAGGAGGGGAGGACAACGAGAGACGACGGAGCGAAGAAGAAGAAGAAGATGGGGGGGATCCAGGGGGGGGGTGGCTGGAACTGAAGGGAGTGGCCGAGTGGAGGAAGACTCACCGTGGGCTGATTACGTCGGAGGACGAAGAGGCAGAAGAGGGGGAATTGGGCTGAGGGAAGAGGAAGAGAAGGAGAGGAGGAGAGAAAGAAAGGGAAGGGAAGTGGGCGGGAACGAGCGAGAAAGAGGGAAAGTCGGAAAGTCACCAGCCCCCAGTCACGCCGGCTGGTATTACCCGTATTACCCAGCCTGACCCAGCATTACCGGCAGCCCAGCCTGAGTCAGCCCTTTCTCAGCCACTGAACGCCACACCTCCTTCCGTTTCATCGTCATTACTCTGTAGAAACTAGAATAAGATACCTCGGACGGGGAAACCCGATAGACTCACTCCCTGGTGGCCACTTTTCCTGGTTCTACCCGATAAATGGACCACCAACATCACGAAAATGGATCTTTTTCTTTTCTTTTTTTTCTCTTGTAATTTAACCCGTAATCCACGGCGGACGTCATACACCACCACCACCGCCCCTCTTACAGTGTAATCTGCATATCGATTATAGAGCATGCAGACAACTTCCTAAAAGATACTCCGATATATATTAGGGTCGTATACAGGGCATATATTATATGCAGCCTAAAACTCTCTCTCTCTATCATATTTAATCTCCCAAACAGTCCAAACTACACTAGCCCCATCAACTACCCCCTCCCCTTTCCAACTGAATTAGGTAGTGTCTGTGGCCTGTGCCACATGAATCTGAGATTGGTCACGGCAGTGGCGATGGCTAAAAGAATCAAGAATAGGTAGGAATAAGAATAGTATTTACCCATAACCCCACTCGATAAGAATATGACTACTACTACTACTTATCCTGTTTGCCCCCTCCTCGGGAATCGCGAGTAGTAAGATAATGACTATTGCCGGTGGTAAGGGTGGAAGAGATGGAAGAGGGTAATTTCTTCGATGAGAGGCGAAACGCTCCGTGACTAGTAGAGGAAAATTACCAGTTTCAATGGATGGATGGATGGGTTTGAAGCCTTGCCACGTGGCGCAGCATCTTCTCACGTGATATCAGATGAGATGGTGGTTTCTCGAAGGGTCGGTGAGATTCAGTGTTACTATCATGATTCATGGCTCAGGGACCGTGTGGATAGTGGTTGATTGATTATCCTGTGGGTCTTCGTCAGGGCAGGGGTGTATATGTACATGTGTGGACATCATGCTCCGGGAAACTGAATAGTATCTAGATCTTGTATGGTTCGTTGCTTAAACGAATGCCTGCACGCCGGTTATGGCACGTCCGAGGATCAAGGCTGCGTAGTCCAAAGTTAATTACAGAATATATAAGGTAGGGGCTGTTCCAAAGGTAGGAGACTCACAGTGGATATCACTTTGTCCCTCGTACGTCTGCACCACAAACAGGTTGGCGACATGCCGTGCGATATGATACTCGTCGCTGGCTGCGTTACCACCGAACACTTCCTGGAGGCTGTTGAAAGTAAGGGTCAGGTCAGCCTACTGTCTTGCAGAAAACCTCATGTCGGAGACATGACAAACGAGAAAGGGAGGAGATGCATACATCCGAGAGTTCGCCAGGGCCCGATCACAGTTCTGTCTCTTGACCATAGAAATCATCTCCGGTGTGTACTTTCCGGCATCCTTCAGCCTGGCCACCTGTGTCGCAGCCAGAGTGCCGTATGCAGCATCCGTGGCGGCATCCGCCAGCTTCTTCTGAATCAGTTGGTACTTCGCCAGCGGGTTACCCTTGAACTGCTTGCGCTCCAACGCATAGGTGCGCGCGCGGCTTAGACAATCCTCGAGTGCACCCATAGCTCCGAAGGCGATGCCCAAGCGAGCACTATTGAGGCAGGTGAAGGGACCAAGAAGCCCCTGGACGTCAGGGAACATGTTCTCCGCAGGGACAGGGCAGTCATCCATCTGGATCATGCCAGTGATTGAAGCGCGGAGCGCAGTCTTGTTCTTGATGGCGGGGGTCTCCAGGGTGCCTGGTGGGCATTGACTGCGCTCCACCACGAACCCGCGGATCTTGCCCGTAGTCTGCAGCTTAGCCCAGACGATCATGACGTCGGAGATAGGAGAGTTGGTGATCCAGGTCTTTGTGCCAGACAACAGGTAATATCCCTTCTTAGTAGGGTGCTCCCGCGCAACCGTCTCCATCGAGCCAGGGTCAGAGCCATGATTGGGTTCGGTGAGACCAAAGCATCCAGCCAGCTTTCCCTTCGCCAGATCCGGTAGGAGTCTGTCCTTGAGCTCCTGAGTACCAAAGTCGTGGATGGCCGTCATTGCCAGGGAACTCTGCACAGACATTCCCGAACGATATCCTGAGTCCACACGCTCAACTTCCTTTGTGATCAGACCGGAGGCAACCGTGCTCACGCCCGCGCAACCATATCCTTCGATGCTCGCTCCGAGGAGGCCAAGTTCGCCCATCTCGGTCAGAATCTGGCGGTCATAGTTCTCGTTCCGGTAGGCATCTAGTAGGCGCACCCTGGTTAGCCCCAATATCCATCCAAACACAACTGATGTATGGGGTTCCCTGGTTAGATCGTCTCCATGCGCAGCGTACCTAGAACGCGGGGTAGCAATCGCTCCTGGCAGTACTGCCTAGCTGTGTCTTGAATAGCCAATTCCTCTTCTGTGTACAATTCCGAGGCTACCAAAGGATCCTCCCAGTTGAAAGTAGTGGCGTATCCCCGGACCGAAGCATTGCGCGCAGTTGCGGGCGCCTTACACAGGCGGGTTGCGGTCTGAAGGTGGCGCGAAGCCGTGCGGAAGACAGATGGATTCATGATCGGAAATCGAGGCGACAGCAAGGGGAAAGTTGGGGGGAAATAATCTGCGACAAGAGTGAGTCAATTGAAGGGCGCAAGTCTCTCGGGTGTGTCCAGGTTATGGGACAGCTAGCTGGACTTGCGACACTAAAGGGATGCTGTTGCGGGGAGAGTTCAAGAGTTCAATCCAGGCACGACCTCGGCAATCCGTCGGAACGGCGGGCGGGCAGTAAGTACACACACTATGCGGGAAACTTACTCAAAGGCACACGACCACGTTGGAATGCAATTGTTCGGGGTTCTGCTGGAATAGGAGATAAGCTAAATCAAACTACATGCTCTTCATCGCTTTTATATCTTTGCAGGACCAAGACTCCTCAGCCGAGCCGCGGAGAGAAGAGAGGCTCTTCCGCGGCCGACCTCGGGTGGCATCCCGTGCCGTCGGTGATGTCGCCCAATAACCGGCTCGCCTCAGACCGATATAGATAGACGCTCGACCTTTTGATCTCGGTTTAGGGTTGTCTATGTTTACTGGTGATTACTGCATAGCTTCCAGGGATTATATGCTATGAGAAAGCTGTACACGAGATTCGACAGTGCTATCCATGGGGTTTAATCATATGAGCTTAAGCATTTTATATCATTCATGTGGAGGTATATTGCCGAATAGATAGTTCACGTCAGTATGGATTTTCTTGTCCGTCATGCAACCCCATCACGTACAAGTTGGGTCCACTCAGGGAAGGGTGGACCGTTTCAAGCAGGCATCTGGGACTGAAGGAAATCAAAGACCCCCGTTGGAAAGTAGTCCTCATCAAACCCCCAGAGATCAGCCATCATGGGGTCGACGGAGCCTTCAGAGAGACCGCTCCGTTGCTTCGCCTGGGTTGCCTCGGAATCGAAGCTATTCCCCCTTTCCGCGGACAGAGGAGCGACCCCTAACAACGGAGGAGGATGGTTTAGTATGGTGTCCCGTTCGCCTAGAGGCTGAGCCCCAGGGATAACGATCGGTTTAAACATGGACAAGTTATCATGGGAATTGTGCGCCAGGGATTGGTTATTGCCAGAGTTCCTCTTCTCCCATTCCTCCAACCCCGTGAGCATCTTTCTCAGACCACGGGCTATATGGTGACTGAGGTGATGCTCGCTTGCGCGCTTGCTACAAGACACCATCATCTCAACGATCCGGCCGACCAATTCACGCACGTACGCGACGTCGATGAGTAGCCCGGCTGATGAGATGGAGTTCTGCTGGCCTTGGTTACTGGAAATGTTGCTGGAGCAGCCCTTGGCAGCAATCTTCAGCAGAAAAACGGCGGCAAATGTGATCATGCTGTGAAGGTACAACGGAACACCAACCAAAGCCCTCTGGATATCGGGTTCATCCAGGACGACCAGAAGCGTATCAATGGCGGACTGAATGGCCAGGTTCGCTCGTTTCTTGCGCTGAATAGACATGTAACGTGTCGATATCGAGGAGTGATAAGTCCGCAAAGCCACCGAATTCAACTGTAGACGAGAGAAATGGTAATGCAGATTGACAGCCCTGTAAGGATACGCACCGACATATCGACTCCCAACTACTTGTACAAGCCACGTTAGCGAATCTACATGATGGAACGATATGCGGCGATCAACTGTACCTAGACGGGGACACCAAGAGGTCCGCCAGTTCTCAAGATCGGCGTCAAATTTCTCGATTGTTGAGAATTGGCTGTCGGGAACTTCCAGGTCAACATCAGGCCCAAAGGCGTGATAGATCCGGGTCAGGATGATGAACAAATCGACCTGGCTGTGCAGACGCAGATCGCCTTGTTGCACGTTGGGGGTAAGGGTGAATGTATTGTGGTTCGTGATACTCTGGTCCTCGTGGATTATCGGTGGTCGACCATAGGCAATAGAGAAGTGGTGCTCTAGGGTCTAAGAAGGTTAGTCTCATTGCGCGAAGCACAGCAACGGCCAATACCGATAGCACAGAGACGTACATAAAGAAGATACCACAGCCTAGCTTGCTCTATATGCTCCGGGGAGCCTTGGATGGCTTTTCGATAAGACTGGTGTAGGTTGCGCTCCGTGGCAATCCGGACTGCATACCCCGACAACTTCCAGCTTACGTCCGCAAGCCAAAAGGCGCCTATACATAACGCGCGCAAATCATCCAGGGTGTGGTGTCTGTCTAGCATTGATTCTGATGCTAATCTAGCAAACTCCGTATAGCATATATCGAAAGTCCGTTCTTTCTTGGGCATATGAAGGGCTGTGACAGCCAGGATAGCGGCGGAGAGCATTGAGGAAGAGTTCCTCACAGAGGTCAGGTCTTTGTGGTCCAGTAATATCCCATCCCAAAGATAACGGCTAAGTACTTGATCAAAGTAGGAGAATAGCTCCTCTGCCTCGTGTAAATCTACCACTCCCCGCGAAACGAAATCGCTGACAAGAGCCCGATCTGGAGCATGATGTCTCCCCGGTGAAGTCGTCTGAATGTCACTCAACTGCGTCACTTCGTACAGGCTTCCCATCGGAGCAGTAACTAGTGAGGAGGTTCCGTTCTCTTCCCTGTCAAGGGCATATTGTGAGTGTTGTTGAAAAGGCGTGCCGGACGTACTAGACTCATGTGCTACTTTATGCGCGCTGGTCTCAAGCGTCTCCGTTCCCGCATCGTGACCGGTCGAAAGAGGCGTATCCTCCATTGACACCGTGGAATCTTGCCGATCCCTTTTCTTGGATGGTGAGTCCGTCGATTTTCCGAGAGCTTGATAATATGAGAGATCCGGTAATTGAGCCTTTCGGAGCAAATCTGCCATTGCAAGCTCCATTGTGGCTTTCCATCTAAAGAACCGCCGGTGATGATTAGCCGCATGGTCTATTGGAAACTACACAGACAGGGCAAAGGGTATAATTACTCTGTTTCGTCATCCAGCAACGTCTGAAGGCTCTTGTTGACGATACAATCCAGGCCCATGCGACGACATCTCTGGCAGACAGACTCCCCCGCATTCATATCGCAGCGGACCTTATGGCGTTTGCATTCCGTGCAGGCTCGAATCCTGCGCGAGATTTTGGGGACATGTCTCGGGCTCTGCTGTGAGTCATTTTCCGGGGTAGGATGTGGGTGCGACTCTTGAGGGGAGGCCGCCGATGAGGCGTCACCATTAGACTCGAATTGAAGACGGCTTCGCTTCATGATGCCGATGCACGCATCGTCATGAGCAGATCATGTAGCTCGCTTGGGTGGGGGTGGTCCGACCTAAATCCACCACGGCAAGGCCAACGGCACGACGCAGAGACGAGGAGAGGAGAGGGGGTTGAGGCTGGGCATGGCAGATGCTGGCGGTTGCTTTTCCGAGAGCTGCGATTTGTCTACTCGACCGAGACGGCCAGGCCCGATAACAGACGGCGCCTTACTGCTTCGGACCGAGTCGCCTGCACGGGGTTCGTGGCGGTGGGGCCTGAGGGCCTTGCAGCCTGAGCCGGATTACGTAAGAGGAACCGGGGAACCTTCCATCCGCGGGGGGGCCTCCTGTCACGTGTGGCGTAGCTTGCCGGTGCCGCTAAGCCTAACCGAGTCTAATGATGACCGCATGGCGCGTGTGCTCCGCGGCGCGTTCCTGTCGCGGTTAGAAAGACTCCAGAGCAGCCCTGCCTGCCAATTCTTTTAACAACTGCTTGCGCCGGCTGAGAGACATCGCCTCATTGATTCTTGGTCTGGAAGTATATAGCAGATTCCAAAAATGGGTATCAAACGTGAGTGAACTTTTTTTTTTTGGGGATCCCCGTCCTTGCGAACGAGACCACCGTGTCGCAGCGCAACTCATCCCAAGAGCCCACGCTCACGCTCACTGGAGCTGACCATATCCAGAGCTGTTTTCGGTCATTTCTGAGAATGCCCCAGATGCGGTCAAGACAGGGGAAATCAAGAACCACTTCGGACGAAAGGTCGCCATAGTATGTTAAACCCCCCTGTCCTTATCTGGTGGCTCACAAGAAGCTGTTCACTTGGCAGGCAAAGCTGACGAGAATGGACCTTATAGGATGCGTAGGCTTTTCCTGTCCCGAACATCCAACTGCTCTCTCCCACTAATGTCGTATAGTTCCATGAGTATTTACAGCTTCCTCATTGCCGTTCGTTCCGAAGGTCAACAACTCATGAGTGACACCGGAGAGACAACGTCGCATTTGATGGGCATGTTCTACCGTACTCTGCGCATGGTCGACAATGGTATCAAACCTCTGTACGTGTTCGATGGAGCTCCGCCGAAGCTCAAGTCCGGCGAGCTCGCCAAGCGTTTTGCCCGGAAGAGCGAGGCGAGCGAGGCTCATGAGGAGGCTAAGGAGACTGGTACGGCGGAAGACATCGAGAAGTTCTCGCGCCGGACAGTACGGGTCACTAGGGAGCATAACGCGGAATGTAAGAAGCTTCTGAAGTTGATGGGCATTCCGTACATCGATGCTCCCACAGAAGCAGAGGCGCAGTGTGCAGTGCTCGCGCGTGCTGGAAAGGTTTACGCGGCTGCTTCGGAGGATATGGACACCCTGTGCTTTGAGGCACCCATTCTTCTGCGACACCTTACATTCAGCGAGCAGAGAAAGGAGCCCATCCAGGAGATTCATCTTAACCGTGCGCTGGAAGGGCTTGGCATGGACCGCCAGCAGGTACACTCCCCGAACCCATGCTCAACTGTCTTATGGAGGCTCACGTGTGCTACAGTTTATTGATCTCTGCATTTTGCTGGGCTGCGACTATCTGGAACCGATCCCCAAGGTCGGGCCGAACACGGCGCTGAAGCTAATCCGGGACCACGGAAGTCTGGAGAAGGTGGTGGAATTCATGGAGAATGACCCGAAGAAGAAGTTTGTTATCCCCGAAGACTGGCCCTACCAAGATGCCAGGGAGCTCTTCCTCAACCCGGACGTGAGAGACGCCAACGACCCCGAGTGCGACTTCAAATGGGAAGCGCCCGACGTGCCGGGGTTGATAGATTTCCTGGTCAAGGACAAGGGCTTCAACGAGGACCGCGTCAAGAATGGAGCCGCTCGCTTGCAAAAGAACCTGAAGTCCGCCCAACAATCCCGCTTGGAGGGCTTTTTCAAGCCGGTGGCCAAGACGGATGCCGAGAAGGCGAATCTGAAGCGCAAGCACGACGAGAAGATCCAGGAGCAGAAGAAGCGGAAGAAGGAGGAGCAGAAGGCCAAGAAAGAGGCCAAGTCGCGGCCTCGCGGTGCCGGTTAAGAACCTGCAGCAGTCGATACTGGCCTGCTTCGTAATAATACCTCGACCCTGTTGGTCTTTGGGTCAAGGATCGGAAGAAACAGGGCGAAATGAAAAGAACATCGGCTGGATAATATGACGGATCGACCGGGGCGCCGAATGTCGGTGTATAGGGAGGCGGACAGTTCTCATCATGGTTGGCGGCGTTTCTGGGTTGGCTTATATGCAGTACGGCGAGGCGTTTCAGCGGCGGGATGCACACGTCCAACATGCCACGTACTTGGGACGTGGAGGTTTCTTTGGGTTGTCCTGGGGTTAAAATGCACATGTAGATACGGCAGATGACGATACACTTGCAGAACTGGGTTGCCTGGCGCGTTTTCTCAGAAGGGGGTTCAACCCGACTGGTAGTATCAATCAAGGTTTGTAGATCGGACCCGGACTCGGCGAGACGAATGCCTGCCAGCCGAGGCCACGCACCTGGCCAGGAATTCCGGTTGAACTGTGATCCTGATAGGCATTAATGGTAGGAAGGTGGTACGATTGCCCTGCTGGTGCCAGGGCCTGGGGTGGGGTCACGCGATGCGATGCTCTGCCCTGCTCTCATAGATCGGACTGACGGCGTGTGCTGGCTCGACACGCGATGATGAAACTCCTTGTCACACTTGATGAGAGGGGAAGGGAATTAAAAGAGGGTGGTTCAATAATGGATCGACACCACTGGGATTTGTATGACCCTAGTACTAGGTGCTCCACAGGATTGAGTGATCCAGACTCGGGTGAGGGAAATATATAATCGGGTTCCGGGCGGGGGATGTGCGATCGACACCCCCGATCCTTTCAGGAAGGATGGACCGGCTCCATGAAACTGCTAATAGTAGTAATCCTTAGGCAGTGGTATTGATAAGCCGACCAACCGATCCAGCCAGGCGCATGTCTAATTCACCAAGCCAAGGGGATGCCTGGACGGTGCCCTACTAAATCCCGCACCGTTGCGGCCGAGCGGGAGTAGATCCTGCATGCATGTCGATGATGGTCGAGCATTCCTCGAGATCAGTAGGTCGACTCTCCACTGTCATGTCCAGCTTGGGATCATGCTCATTGCAGGCTTTGGGAAGTTGGCTATGGTGCAGAATGAACCCCCAAAGGCCTGTGTTTAGGGCGAGGATCAAGAGGGGGGGGGGGGGGGGGTTCTTATCAAGAGCCATGGGTTGGCATCAACCACTCGATATCAGCCACAGCCCAGGATTGATCACCACACACACACACAGTACGATAATGAAGCACGAAGCCATGCCCCCCCAGTGAATGCTCGGATCCCTCCAAGCTGGCCAGATCAGGTGGGACGGGGGAGCTTCCAGGTTTACGCGACGGGCATAGTCCTCGTCCGTCGAACGGCGAGCAACCGCCAAGCGAGCATTGGATGCGAACCACGGGATGGAAGGCCAGGAGCTCTGGATCCCAGCGCAGGGCCGGCGATCATAGGCCACTGCCCCAGGCCCTTTCACTGCTTCCCGACGAGAAGCTAACCCGCCGGGGCCACGCCCCCAAAGCCAAATCCATAACATCATCTCCCCTCGTGACCCCGAGCCTCCGCACGAGGGAGACAAAGTGAAACCACGCCCTTCCCCGGCCGTTCCATCCATGCCTGGTCCACAATCTTGAGGCCAATGGGTGCCGTCGATGCAAGGGGCGTGGCCGGCGCCAAATCAGCTCTAAATTTTATGATCACGGCGTAGGATGCCAGGAGCTCCATGAGCTTGATCGGACTGCAGAAGTGCAGAAGTAATCGGGCGGGCACGGATGGGGGGATCAGGAGCCCGGCGAGAATCGCCCCCCCCAAATCGCGGTGCGACTACGGATTTTCTTCATTTGTGTGCAAATTATAGATCATAAGCCTATCCATGATCTCCACATCCCACCCAGTGGACCAGAAAATTGAATTGGAGGAAGGAATGTGGCTGCGAGAGAAGTTGGGGTTGTGGATGCGAAAAGCGTCACGACGGCACACCCGAGATCCCAAGGATCGAAAGGGTTGCGGGTTTAAGGGACCACCTGAATTCTTCCGAATTTCCCCAGGCGATAGGGCGATAGGAACACCACTTGGAATGCACCTCGACCGGCTCTGAGCCCACCATCACCCATGGGAAAGGGGGGCGATGGAGGGGAAGAGCACGCGTAGGGTGTCGACGGCAGCGTTGTTGGATCATGCGCGTCAAGGGCAGCAGCCCAGCAGCAGATGAATGAATGCATGGGCATCTACAAGAAGGCCTGCCGGGGCACCACCGGGAGGAAATCACCTTGATCGGGCCACTAAACAGCCGAGCAAAAGACACAGTTAAACGCGCCAGAAAAGCGAGCGAGGGAAAAAAAAAGGGAAAGAGGGAAAGAAAAAAAAAGAGGAGAGGCCGAGAGGGCCTGACGTGTTGTGCTGGATTGACCGCGAGGTGATCCTGTGTCAACACCCGCTGCCCTATAAAGCGCGGATGCCCCGCGGCCTTCCACCCCTTCCGTTGTCGCCTGCTTTTCTCTTCCTCTGCTTCCATCCCACCCTCGTCCACCTTGCTTTGCAAATCCATCCCGCCATCTTCCCCGTCGACTCTTCTTCTGCTATCTACCCGTCTCTCATCCCAAGGAACCCCCTTCCCCTCTTCCACGATGCCTCCCAAGAAGACCTCCACCACTGCGACCAAGAAGGCCGCCTCGAGCCACGCCTCTTACCGTGGTATGTTTTGCCTGATCTTCCACCCCCACCACATCGCGTGGGATTGAAATGCACATTGTTTTTGTCGCGAATTCCTGCTGATTCCGTGAATATAGATATGATCAAGGATGCTATCCTGAATGTGAGTTAATCACGCTGTTCCCGCGGCGCGTTGGGATGACGGGTGCTGGGCGGGAACTTCCCCCGACCGTGACACGTCTATCCCAACGCCCCATCGGGCTCCTGCTGGTTTCATCCCAAGCTGGTCGCTGACTTCTTTCGCAACAGCTGAAAGAGCGCAATGGCAGCAGGTAAGTTGATTCGTGTTTCTGATCCCCGCCCGATGCAGGGTCCCGTTCCTCGGCGACGTGGCAACCCGGGACGGTGCCCATGTCGCGATCCTGGCTGACTCGTCTTTTTTCCCCCTCGTCATCAGCCGTCAGTCCATCAAGAAGTACGTTCAGGCGAACAACAAGATTGCTTCTGCCTCCACGAATGCTTTCGACAGCCAGTTCAACAAGGCCATCAAGGCCGGTGTTGAGAAGGGCGAGTTCGTCCAGCCCAAGGGTAAGTCAAGCCGTCGCGCGCATTTCCCCTCTTTTTTATCTTAACGGCATTCAACGCTCTTCTCCACACGAGAACGAGAAAGTGTGCTGGACTCCCGTTGTCACGCGTCTTTCCTTCCCGCCCTCGATTTTTGATGGGGCGTGCCCACTGACGCGTCGCATCTTCAGGCCCGTCCGGACCCGTGAAGCTTGCCAAGAAGGAGGCTACTCCCAAGCCTGCTGCTGCTAAGGTACGTCACTATGAACCCCCCTTCGACACGAAGAAAGCACCACTCACATGGCCTGTAGAAGACTTCCGCCACCAAGGCCGCTGCCCCCAAGAAGGCTGCTGCTAAGAAGACTGAGAAGGCCGAGAAGACCGAGAAGGCCGAGAAGCCCAAGGCTAAGAAGGCCACCACCGCCGCGAAGGCCACCACCACTGCTAAGAAGCCCGTTGGCAGACCCAAGGCCAACACTGCCAAGCCCCGCAAGGCTTCCACCACTGTACGTAACAAACCCTTGCATCCTTCCCCGGACACGGGAGACTGATCCCGAAGCAGGCCCCCGCCGTTGTCGACAAGCCCAAGGTCCTCGGCACGACCAAGTCTGGCCGCGTGACCAAGACGACGGCTAAGCCTGCAGAGAAGGCCACCAAGAAGACTGCGAAGAAGGCTTAAAGCTCTCCGCGACCCTTTGAATCCCGCTCTTCCTAGTCGGCGATGTGTGCCTGAGGTAAAATCTCCTGGGCCATATCTCTTTCTCACTTCTGTTGTAATTTTTTTGCTCCTTGGCCACTTTTCTTTCTTTTTTTTGATCAATGGGGGAACTGCTTCTGGGATATGCCGTGGATTGTTTACTCTTTCGTTTTCACTCAATGTCGGTCGGGTTGGCGTCTTGCGATGGATCTTGCAACGGGATATGTTCTTTTTTTTTTTGCTTGCCTGCTATGTTTGGGGCACCCGTCTAAGGGCAGGTGCAATGTTATGCAATGAAACTGCTTGTCCATTTTTCCCACTGAAGTGGCGTGTCAGGTGCTGTGCTGCAGATGCGAGAACAGCTCGGTAGAGGCGTCATCTATATGCGGTCTAACTATGGGGCCGTGAGCGCAAAGCCAGTAGCCGCGGTGCTAGGGTAGGGTCTGGACAGTGCCTACTAGTGAGTAGTGATGCACAGAGATTCGCGACTAGTGTGGGTGTAGGCCATGGTAGCTCAGCCAGGCGATTTTAAGCTTAATGTATGCATCCCCGACGGTGCTTGGGAGTGGACCGGGCGGTGGATGGATTTGGAGCATGAGGAAGTTTAGTGTTTAGTCCGGATGAATCCGATGCTTCAATACCGAGGCGTGGCCGGAAGACGGATGGGCAGCACCGGCTCGGCCAAAAATAGCAATGCGCCCACTGGCCCGTTCTCCGCTTTCCGCTGAGTAAGGCGGGCCTTGTGTTCATAACTCAGGCGTTGTGCCCGCCTACGGTACGGTACGCAGGCCGGGCTGTACTCTGTACTTGTACTGTATTGGTAAACCGCGAAAAGAACCGGGACGTCAATGTTCTGCATGAACTCAACCTTGGGCCCAGAATGCCATCCCTGGCTAGGGCTGCCTTTTTTCCCCGCCTGTCGTCAGTTGGAAAGATTGGCTGCAGCTGGCCCGATACGTCTGGCCGACGACGCTGGCGGAACATCGCCCCTACCGGGTCAATCTCATTGCGTCAGGGCCAGGAGGAGTGGTTTGGGTGTGACGTTGACATTATTGTCGATCATTCGAGCAGAAACCCACTGCCCACCGCGCGGTGGTGGGAGAACTACTAACTAGCAAGTATGTACGGAGGTCTGCCTAAGCAGAAACGGGATTACGGAGGCTGTACTCCGTACTCCGTACCCTCAATTCGAGTCGGTTGCTGTATCGAATGCCACCATGTTTGAGAATTGAGACGCAGGATTATTAGGTGCTAGCATGCCCCCCAGCCACCTGAGACTGCCCGCGGCTGCATCGGATACTGGCAGCCATAATGGAATTATGAGCTGGGAGATAACAATGGTCTTGGGGGTGGCGGTCATTTGCCATTGTTGACGAGGGTCATTCTGGTTTGGGCTGGGACGTAGGTAATCACCAAACCAGGGGGAAGGTCACGGGGGGAAATTGATAATCCTATCGATGTACTTACTCTATGGAGTGCTTGATCCCCATCCCTGGTGGAGGGCGAAGAGGCCAGGTGTTGGGTTATCCCACCACTCTACTCCAGACGCAGGAGATCATTGCTACACCGTCCATTGTCACTATTCCCCATGATCAGGGGCCCTCCCAAGTAGCTCGAACCCGATTTTCAATCTAACATGTCATGGACGGGTGGGGACCGACAGATGGTCCTTATGGCTTATGCATCCTTGCTGTGCGTGCTCAATCTCTCCGGGGGTCGTTGGGTTGGGTTGTCTCTTGCATGCAGCGTGGTAAGGAGGACGTACCTTACTGCCTCGTTCCTTTCGAGGGTTATTTCTGGCAGTCGACTCAACTTGATAAAGGCTGAAGAATGTCCACCCTCCACCTGACAGGACAGCTAGGGAATCCTTCCAGGGCCCTAGGGTTCAGGGAGATCGGCTCAGGGTGTGAGGATGTCAGAAGGAACTTGGAAGCTGCCTGCGACGGGGTAATTATGCCAAGCCTCCTGATACCATACTTACATACTAGTACTCTCATACCGTATGGATGGATATCATGGCAGTCATTTTTGGGGGAGGCACATGCTTGACGGAGCATGAGGATAACGAGGGTGAGGAAGAGGATGAGGAGGAGGAGGATACCGTCCTGGTCAAGAATTTACTGCAGTGGACCGACTTTTCTGATCCAGGTGGGCTGCTGGGATAAGACATCAGTATACATCGGGACACGGATCAGTACCCAACACTACTACATAGTACGACTACACTCTGTAAGTACAGCTGAGGAGTGGAGCTGCAGCATCGGACCTGGGTCCTTTTCCCCTTCTTTTTCACTTCGTCCAACTCTGTTTTTCAGCACTCTGGAAGGAGTTAATAATCATCATCGTAATAATAATCATCTCTCAGATCATATTATTCTTAGGCTGCCAACTGAGACAAGAAGGGGGGAGTGTATGTCAACACTCAACAAGAACTGAACAGGTCAAACTTTTCCTCTCCCGTCCACTCCCAATTCTTCTTTTCTCTCTCTCTCTTTTTTTTTACTCCATCTTGTACTCCGTAGTTAGTCGTCTTTCCCTCTCTTGCTCAGCCTCTCTCGCTCGCTGACTCGCTCTCTTTTGCCGTCCCCTTTCGCGTGGTATTATTACCTTCCTTACCACACCCTCCACGTTCGTTCTGCTCCCGAAATACGGGTACGGTTCTGCCCCAATCGCTCTCTCTCTCTCTCTCTCGCTCTCGCGCGCTCTTCCATCGCTCTGTGCCGTTCCATCTTCATTCTCTTATCCTGCTGCTCCCCCATCTTTTCCTCCTCCCCCCCTCCTCCATTCCCACCATCTCTTCCTCCTTCGTCTCTCCCTATCGACAACCAACCTCCTCCTTTCATTTTTCTTGTTCGGCGCTATTTTCTGCAACTGATACCCCCCTCGACCGTGCCCTCTTCGTTTTTTCCCACCCGTTTCAATTCGATTGTACACATTTCCATCTCCTTCATCGGCCGATTTGACCCAGCCTCCACGCCATCATCATACGCGGACACGTCGATTGTGTCGCACCATCTGCCTTTTTCAAGTGTTCGCCTGAACATGCCTATCGGTCGTTAAACTCTCTGCCGCCCGCTGGCTTCCCCAGCTTAACCCGGGAACTTTGTTTGTTCTTGCATTTCGCCTTCTTGCCATTGATCGATTAATCTCCCCCTTCGTCTCCTCGCGCTCCCCTCCCTCCCCGTCGCTCCGCCGATAGGATCATTCGACTCGCCCTCCCCAATCCTGAGGCCAACGCCGACCGACCTTCCCCCCCGTCGCTGCTTCCCCCCCCTTTCCTACCCCTTCTACCTCCGCTTCCCCCTCCCTCCGAACCCGATCCAAGCGACCATGCCATCCTTCTCCAACGACGTCGCTTATCAATCGTCCACCGCGACGGCCACTCACCCTCGTTCCTTCGACTCGCCGCAGGGCAAACCGTCCGAGAAAACCTCCGTGGGGAATACTTTCTTGTGGACAAATTGGCCCAATGGCGACACCAACCATCTCGATGCCCCTCCAAATGACCGCCAACACATCAACGGCAGTGCCTACTCTTTGAATGGACCGCGATCAAGCGCCAGCTCATATACGAAGGAATTGCCGCACTCGAAAGACGGCAGCATGCACTCCTTAGGGAACGGATCGGCCCGGGATTTTAGAGAAGGCGGAAGGCCTTCGACTACATTGGATCGCGATCTTTCCAGGAAGTCAGTAGAGACAGGGGCTCGTGCAAGCTCTCCGACGGCGTCGATCGCAAGCCAGCAGGTCAATGGGACGTTCAACCCCCGGTCGCTGAACGGCAAGCCGACGGCGAATGGAGACTACTATCCCCGACCATCCGCCGACGAACTGAT
This sequence comes from Aspergillus sclerotiicarbonarius CBS 121057, assembly GCA_003184635.1. Lineage (NCBI taxonomy): Eukaryota > Fungi > Ascomycota > Eurotiomycetes > Eurotiales > Aspergillaceae > Aspergillus > Aspergillus sclerotiicarbonarius. Next base: position 39,661 of record KZ826400.1, read on the forward strand.
TGCTCCGGACTCGGTAGCCAATGTTTCAGGCACACGATTGTCGACCTCTCAACCCGATGACGCTGGTCGTCTCTCACTCGACCCCGATCGATTGTCGCCCTCGCAGAAAAGCCCCCATCGTTACTCCTCCCCCCCGGTACCGCCGAGTATGGACAGTAGCGCACAAGAACCGGCTAACCCCGGTATCCGGCATCGACATACGTTGCAAGTCCCCAAAGCCACCAGCGCGCGTCGGAGTAGCCGTGACAACGCCGAGGATGCTGCTTACAGTAGTGGTCGGTTGTCTCCAACGGCGGGAATTCGCCGTACTTCCTTCGGTTTGGCCCGACGGGCCACCCGGACCAACCAGTCAGACGTACTTTCCGACGACGCCGCCCCGGACGACGATGCGGCCCGTTGGGCGGAAGCCATCAAGCAGAGGCGGGCCTCCAAGAGAAGACGCCGGGACGACGATGATGACGAGCGCGTCATTGTTGGGACCAAGGTTGATCAGAACCATGTGAACTATGTTACAGCCTACAACATGCTTACCGGAATCCGGTTCACCGTGTCGAGGATTAATGCGAAAATGGATCGGGAGTTAACTCCGGCGGACTTTGAGGCTAAGCACAAGTTCTCTTTCGACATGTATGCGCCTATGTTGTTGCAGCCTTTATTAATTATTCAATTGCTGATGATTGATGTTGGACAGAACCGGAAACGAACTGACGCCTTCCGCCAAATACGATTTCAAGTTCAAGGACTATGCGCCCTGGGTTTTTCGTCACCTCCGAGCAAAATTCCGACTTGATCCTGCCGACTACCTGATGTCTCTAACTAGCAAGTATATCCTTTCCGAACTTGGCTCGCCAGGGAAGAGTGGCAGCTTCTTCTACTTCTCTAGAGATTACAAGTACATCATCAAAACCATCCACCACTCCGAACACAAGTTGCTGCGGAAAATCCTCCCCGAATACTACCGGCACGTCGAGCAGAACCCGAACACCCTGATTTCGCAATTTTATGGTCTCCATCGCGTCAAGATGGCCTATGGCCGCAAGATTCACTTCGTGGTTATGAACAACCTGTTTCCGCCTCACCGTGATATCCACCAGACGTTCGATTTGAAGGGTTCGATGATCGGTCGTGATTTGCGCGAAGAGGATTTGGAGAAGAACCCGCGCGCTACCTTGAAGGATTTGAACTGGGTCCGGAGAAACCGCGAGATACAATGTGGTCCATCAAAGCGGGAGTTTTTCCTGGCTCAGCTAAAACGTGACGTTGAGTTGTTGAAGAAGCTAAAGATTATGGATTATTCGCTTCTGGTGGGGATTCACGACGGGGCACGAGGGAATGAGGAGAAGCTTCGGGATAAGACCTTGCAGGTTTTCCAGCCCGGGGGTGATCGCGAGGAAGAAGCCAACCCAAATATGCTGATGCGCACACCTTCCAAATTGGAGAATGAGCGCAAGGCCCGCGAACTTCGCATGCTCATCAAGCGTGAGCGTCCAGTGCCGCTCGATCAAGCGGCCGCCAAGATGCCCGAGGAGATCCTTGATGAAAGGAAGTATCATGTCTTCTATGCTGACGATGGTGGATTCCGAGCCACGCATGAAAACGGTCAGCCTGGCGAAGAGATCTACTATCTCGGAATTATTGACTGCTTGACTCACGTAAGTTGGGGTTGGAATATCAGCCTTTCTTTTTTTTTTTTTTTTTTTTTTGGATCTGACTAACGGCCCGGGCAGTACGGAATGGTGAAGAAGATCGAACACTTCTTCAAGGGCCTTTCTCATGATCGGACCCAAATCTCGCCTATACCCCCGGAGGGCTATGGTGATCGATTCATCAACTTCATCAAGGGCATTACAATGTCCAAGGAGGAGGCCGAACGACACCGCGAAGCCCGAGCCCTCGGTCGGCCCTCTGTGGAGCGATCCGAGTCCGTTGAACGGACAATGCAAGCAGCGGAGAAGGAGGCCTCCAAGGATGTTTCGTTAGCCGAGCCCCGGACGCTATCGACTGTTCGAGACCCGGCAGACCCCAGCGGTGTTGTTGCGCCTTCATTCCTGCCGATCGTGGATGAAGCTGGGGAGGCCAGCAGCGTCGGGGGACATAGCCAACACAGTCGCCATCGTCCGTCGTCTGCCCAGGAAAAGGAACTCCCTCCGATTCCCCAAGCCAATGGGATGCCCTTTGCTGGAAAAGGCAAGGGAATTGCTCGAGATGGGCACCCCGACCTGGTATCTGTCTCGGGCAGACAATAACCTCTACGGTGTTTTCGTCAATTTTCATGATATCCTCGTTCGCAGCTCATAACGCTTTGTTCCCTCTCATACCCTGGCGCCACGGATTCTCTACTCCTGCCCATCTTCTCCGTCCATACCTCCTCCACCTCTGCTCCGCAACCATCTCTGTGATAGTCTCATGTTACCACGATTGATGTGATTCCTTTTGCATCACCGGGCGCTGCCCGTCCGTCAGGATCAATTCTTTTCGTCTTGACATCCCACCAGCTATCGGTTGACATTGGTCATTCCCTTGACCATGTGGTATCATCCGCTCTAGCCCTACTTTCCTTTCTATCGACTCAGCATGGCAAGCAATATTCGATCATGTCTAACATCTTTTGTATCAATTACCACACACTCTCTATCTCCTATTGTCTATCTCTTTTCTTCACCTTTTTTTCCTAGTGTCATGTTGTGACAGCTTTTGTTGACGCCAGCTTTTTTTTCTAGCTCGTCCATCTTTTTGCCACAAAGGCTCAACTGGTAACAACCCAGCTGGTTCTGAGTGGCTCACATTTCCCTGTATTAAATATTTTATTGCCTTTTCTATATTTTCTTTTTTCTCTTTTTGTCTTGTTCCCTTTGTGCACACTTTGCTCAAAACCTCTCACCAACTTTTGGAACTTGATCCAACCTCACTCACTCTTTGACTGACTATATTTATTTCCTTACCCTTTGGCCACTTTTGGCTTAGCATACATCGTCTGGTTGTTTGGCATTTTTGGGCCTCTTTGCTTGTATACATGGACGGAAGAAGCAACTGTACGTGAGCAGGTTCGAGCGACTTAATTGTGTTGGTGTTTTCTTCCATGTTCTTTTTCATTGAGCTCGTATTTCCTTTAGAAGATTGATAGAAGACGCACAGCAAGTAGAGAATTGATACCATCATCGCCTTTTCTGTTCATGACATCCTGGACCTTCTTCCTTCCTTCATACCTGACTCTTGTAACCTCCGAGGTCGCCCTTAGCGCAGGCTGCTTTTAGCAAGCAAGAATGGCAGAGGTATTGTCATCTGAAGCCGTTAGACTTTAGGTTTGGTATGTATGGAAATATCCCACCTTACAGAAAGAATTGTATTTATGACGTTGAGTCGGGCATAGCACTCACTTACTCACTATAGCCATCCATCCAAGCCCTATCTATCCATCCATCCTCTCTTCTAGGAGGCTAGAGAATACCCGCACAGCAGTAGGGCCGCTAGTAAGTAAAGAAGTAAAGGCTAGCCAGGTAGGTATGTAATGAATACTACTACTATTACGAATACTATGATTACGATGACGACTAGTATTATTACTACTACTACTACTACTAGTAGAGCAGATAAAGGGAACCCACAATCTAAGTCATAATTCATTCATCCGGAGCCCTGCCTAGTGAGTGGTTCCGTGATCAGTTAGTTGCACTGCAGAAGGGAAGAAAGAGTAAGTGGACAAGCGAGCAAGAAGATAAGACGATAATGTAGCAAGATAGACCAGGCCATGGGAGGCGGAAAACAAGGGGTGAAGAGGGGAAAAAAGGGGACGGGAAAAAAAAGTATTAGGGGGGAAAAAAGGAAATAGGGTAGGGTACGTGAAACAGATGATGACGCCATTGCAAGATGCAGGGTTCAAGGCATGAAGGTTATTTCTTCATGACTGATCAGAAGATTCACTGCGGAAAAGGGAAGAAATGATGATGTGTGACTGTTGGGGAAATGTAGAAACATGGAAAGAAGAGTGAAAAGGAAAAACAAAAAAAAAAAAGCCACCCGATTCCCCCTAACGCCACCTGAGAATAGTGATCAGGACCAGGACAAAAGTGCTGCCAAGACATTTTATGTGGTGAAACCCCAGTGCGAAGCAGTGCAATACTGCAAACCAATCCTCGATAACATCCAGTTCCCTGTCGTCGCCTTGATAGTAGAGCCAACCCACATGCACACCGAAATAAAGCCCACGCGTGAAATCGTAATGAGAAAAGAAACATGCAAGCCGTTGTCCGCCCGTCGTTAATCACTCGGCTTTGCCCTGAGTGACCTTGGCAGCCTGGATGGCGGACATCTTTTGGGTCCAGCCTTGAGTGGGTTGAGGCTTCTTGACGGTGCGTAGGTCATCGGTGGAGAAGCCGGAGATGCGCATGTTGTACTTACGCTCCAGGACAAGCTGGATGTCGCGGATTTCAAGCGTCGAGGAAGGGCGGAGTTTGGCAAGACGGCAAGCATCGGTGATGACGTCGTCGACGAAGTCATCGGCCATCTGAAGGATGAACTGTGCGGAGTGGGTTTAGTATTGTTGTTCACAGATAGGATAGAGGGGGGAGGTAGAGATGATGCGACTTACCTCTTCGGCGTCCGGAGTGAGTCCTTCGCCCTCTCCACCGCCCGTGACCTGACGGACGAGGATATCCAGCATCTTCTTGCTTAGGACGCGCTGGCCTTCGCCTTCGAGCACGTAACCGGGGTGCTTCTGGATCGCAGGCTGGTTCATGACACCGACCGCAGCGTGGCTGGGTCCGCCGGACAAGGTCGGTCGAGCAGGAGCCATGTTGACGGGTTCCGGAGGAGGCACGTTCAAGTTCTTGGGGATAGCCATGTTGATGTTCCGAGCCGAGTTATCGGCCGATCGGTTGGGAATGTAGCCCGGAGGATGAGCGTGGGTGTTGGCACCGGGCTGAGCCATGTTCTGCTGCTGGCCCATGTTGTTGTTGACGTTGTTGTTGGAGTAGTTCTGCGCCGCCTGGGCCATGGCAGCCTGCTGAGACAACGGGCGGGGGGGCCCTTGGACCATGGTCTGGGCCGGAGTAGGGGTGGGCGTCGAGCCGTCGACGTTGGGGACCTGAGTGAAGGTGACTTGGGAGCCGGGAGGACCCTGCTGTGGCTGCGCCTGAGCCTGGGGCTGTTGCTGGGGTGCTTGTTGCTGCGGAGGCTGCGGAGTGACTGCTGCTGGAACGGCAGGCGCGGCACCAGGGCCTTGGGCAGTCGGCGTCTGGCCGGGCTGAGAGGTTGAGGGGGACATGGCAGTCTGTCCGGCTTGATTGCGTGCCGCGGAGACGGCCGATGTAATGGTGTGAGGGGCTGGGGTCGGGGTCTGGCCTGGATGCATGGTGCCCGGGACGCTTGGGGGACGGCCGTCGGCCGAGGCACCAGCTGGGCCGGTCGCTGCTGGAGCCGCAGGTTGTTGTTGAGGGTGTGCCTGGGCGGGAACATGCTGCTGTACTCCAGCTCTCTGCTGCTGAGCCTTGAAGCTGTCCTGCTGCTCCTTAAACTTGTTCAGAAAGTCGCTGCCCTCCCGGTAAAGCTTCTCTGCGGCAAGCTGCCGATTTTTAAATTCCTGCACCTCGTCTTGAGTCATATTGCCCGCGGCCTGACGCGTCGCAAACTGCTGGCGGAGGTCTGCGATGCGCGCCCGCCCGATTTCCTGCTTCTGCAGCGCGATCCCATATCGTAGCTTGGCCTCCGGGAGCCAGGTCTGGGCCTGTTCGTTGCTGATGTTGGGGGGAAGGAAAAACTGGAGGGTGTTGACTTTCTGCTGAATCTGCGGAAGCAGCTGCGCAAAAGTCTGAGGGTTGACCGACTGCGACCGCTGAGCCGGTGGTTGGCCCTGTTGCGCGGCGGATGCTTGCAGTTGTTGATGTTGCATCTGACGGCTTTGTTGAAAGGCGCGCATGCCTTTCATGAGATTCTGGGAGATCTGGGTGAGCCTGGCGTGAGCCTGTTGGTATTCGGGACTCTGAGGTTCTCGCGTGTTGAGGTGTTCCCAGAGGGTCCGCACTAGTTGGGTGTGCTGGGCTTTCTGCTGGTCATTGAGATGGGGAAGCTTCTGGACTTGGTCGGTCCGGATCAGGTTCGAATGCTGAGGCATCATCGGTTGGGCTGCAGGGGCCTGGGCTGGAGCCTGTGGCGGTGCCTGTGAGTTGTCCATCCCGACGACGACGATGATGCTTGGATTACGTCGAAGAGGGAAAGTCGACCGCGAGGTGAAGTTGGATTGTTTCGTTGAGACTCCGGAGAACGGGATTCTCAGGCACGTGTCCCAAGCGCCCCGACCGGCAGGAGAGAAGGAAAATGGGGGGTCTGGAGGAGGCCCAGTCGGAGGAATCTCGACCAAGAATCAAAGGCTTGCACCCGTCGCAGCTGTTCCCCGCCTGAGAGCGATGGAATCGTGGAGGCCCGTTTTGATGGGGGGATGAAGAGAGAATTGGAGATGGATGGGGTCGGAGAGCCTCAGTCTTGGCACGCCTGGCCTGTTCCGAGAGGCAATTCAGAGAGATTCCGACAGGATTAACACACACAAGTCACACCCCCTCAGCAAGGAAGAGGTGAGCTCTGGTTGTTGCGGTGATGCCTGCCAGGTGCTACTGATCCCATTGAATGGGAGCCATGGGGGTTCGGTCTCCGCTCCCAGCCGCAGTGAAGCAATGTGAACAAAGGTATACCCTACCAGCGATCGAAGAGGATCAAGTCTAATCAACAAGAGAGAGAGAGAGAGAGAGAGAGAGATAGGAACTGCATCAATGCTTGCAGCTTACAACAGTCCACTCAGATAATACTATTCTTCAGTTACAAGTGTAGATACCATATCGGATACATCCTCTATCAATAACTCTGTGCAGCCCGGCACCGCTTCTTGAAACACAAAGGGTTGGACGGTGCAGGTCCAAGCAAAAGAAATAACAAGTGCTGATCTCTGATCACAGCATACAAACTGGAACGTTTGCTTCATATCGGGCACATCGACTCCATCACCCAATTTGGGCCCCATTGTTCCAGGATAACCAGTATCGGCCCGACGGGATTGGTTGTATCAAGCTGATTCCCTCGGGCCATAATGCGGCTCATCCTCCGTGTAACAGTCAATGACGACATTGCGTAAGTATTTCCTCGCAGTAACCTCCAAGGGCGTATGTATCTGGCAGAGGTTCACTTGACTGGAAGCTGCAAAATAGGTAGTATGCAGATGGGAAAGCTAGCTGGCAGAGAGAGCTGCAAGCATCCACGTGAAGTAGTCTGGGGTGGCTTGTCCGAATACTGATAGATGTCTTTGAGCAAAGCCTCCCATCATGCCAGAAAAAGCCATCCGAATCAGCCACAATAAGAGTGATATCTGCCACATCTGTGCAATACCAGCCTGCCTCTCTAAGTATATGGCCGCCGTAAGCATTGCAAGTGCTTGCGGCTCAACAAGGTCTGGGAACACTGTCCCCTTCAAACAGTGAATAATGTAGAATGAAGTCTGATGAGTACTTCACCCCAACAATCCACCCAGATCTCGTTCCATGCCATTGACACGGGCCTCCAGGGAGCGCTTCTTCCTCTCCAGCTCTCGGATCTCCGCCATCTCTCGCTCAAGGTCGGCATCCGTGACGTGCGCCACCTCCGGCTGTACGACGTCGGCGCCATCGTAATCATCAAATTCGTCTCCATAAGAGTGGCTCATCTTCTCCAATTCGGCGGTATTCCTGGCCACGCGTGCCTCCAATTCATTGATCGACTCTGTAACCAACTCGTGACGATACCGCAGACCGGCGATCTTCTCATGCGCACCAGCGACAGGACTTTGCATGCAGTCAGTATATGCAAGCATAAACTGCTTCTCGAGGGAAGGGATGACGTACTAGACATTGCAGAGAATCTCCGCGCCCCGGAGCAGAACATCGACATTAACTTCACCACGGCCTCTACTTGACGTGCCCGCGGATCGCTTGATCTCCTCCATCATATCGGAGCCCAAGACCCTTGCGACAGCCGACTGACTCTTGTTATCTCTGACCGAATAGATCCGACTGGCCATGGACTCGCCCTCTGATTCCTGCGGGAACTGCGTGCCGCGTCGGGTGGCTCGTCGCTGTGAGTTAACTGATTTGACGGAAGGGTCGGTCTGGAAGAGAGCCCGTTCATGAGCCTCCGTATCGCGAATCAAGGAGGTGATGTCGTGGGGGCCCAGAAGGGCGTTGGTGAAGATCCGCGGCGGGGGAAAGCTGGAGCGACACAATCAATCAATCAATCAATCAATCAATGTCGTGTAAGAAGCAAGGCGAGAGGGAGGGGTGCATACGGTAGCTCCGCAATGGCAGTGGAAGAGAGCGAGATCTGCTCTAGATGGCTTTCGAGGAGCGACATGCTGTGTTTGGGGGGGGGTGGGTGGTGTGGCCTTCTGCCCTGGTGGGTGGTTTCAACTGCGGGGGGAAAGCAATAAAGAAGAATCAAGGCTGAAGGAGGCTACTATTATTATTCTGGCTTAATTAATTAATATTATTTATTGCTTTGGGGTGGGAGAGCAACACGGGTAAACACGCCAAGAAGAGCTCCAGCTGTGGGTGCCTCAGGCGGGCCCCCGAGGAATGGTGGCAAGGCAACGCAACCCGACTGCGAGTCACCGAAATTCTCCAGCGATTCTGGCGACTGATTCCCCAGCATCTTGTCCAGAGCTCATCCCACGCTCCCATTGTCACTTTCCCGCACCTCCGATCAACTCCTCTTGCTCACCATCCAGACGCGACCAGGCGAGGGCGTCACGCAGGTCTCCAGCTGACCGGTTGCTCCGTTGGTAAGCTTGGTCCCCCAACCCGATACTGACTAAGCTCCTGTGCTGGTTCTCTCGCTGTCCATCCAGAGCCAGCCTTGACATCACATCACCACCTCATCAACCATCTGCTCCCAACTCAACCCAATCCCCATCCCCTATCATCCCCCACCCTGTGTCTCGGCTTCTCTGGCTTCTCTCGTCGTCACTGTCGTCGTTTTCCATCCCTGTATCTCCGGACTTTGGACAGTGGTCTCATCCCTCCCCCTTCCTCTGTCTCCGGTACCGCGGTCCCCCAGTGCTCACCTGAGCTTCAAGCTGGCAGTTTAAGACAAAGAAAACACGAAAGATGCCGGCTGAGAGGCGCTCTTTGAGATCGAACAGCAAGTCAGATACCTCTTCGTCTGCTAACGGTGAGAAGGCACGCTCTACCTCGCAGAACTCAAGCTCCAATAAGGATAAGCCGGCGCCTACCCGCGCCGCTGCCAACAAGGCCAAAGCTGCCTCTACCACGAAAGCCGCTTCATCGAACAGCACTGCCAACTCCGGTATGGGTGAGCAGCGAGACCAGCCGCGCGCCAACGGGTCCGACCCGACAGAGAATGGCGTGAATGGCTCGGAAGATGTGGAGATGGGAGAGGATACGGCAGGTGGGCCTACATCCTCATCCAACACCAGTCAGGACCACAAGGGTGACGAGAAGATGACTGTTGTAGTGCCCCCCACCAAGGGTTCCAGGTTATCCGGCGAGAAAGGCACGGACCAAGAAGGCGACGTCGCCATGGAGGGAGTAGAGGGCGAGGAGGCCGAGCCCGAGGTCGACCCCAAGGTTAAGGCTATTCAAGGTTGGTTTCATCTTACCCTGGTTTGGGACCGCGCAGCGCTCGGTACTAACAACGCTACACCCCTCATCTAGACATCAAGACCAACTTCACACTTCTCGAACGAGCTGTCACCCACTTCGACCCCAGATTCACCCTCCGCGTCTTGCGCTCGATATCGTCTATGCGCAAACACATCACGGGTGATGTTCTAGCAGAAGTTATCGAGGAGACCTACCCGGCCACAAGTGTTACCGCCTCGTTCTTGTTGAATGCCCTCGATCAAGCCGGTGCCTTGGGCAGCGGTCGGGCCAGCGCGAAGATGGAGGTCGAGGAGAAGACCAAGTCTTCTCCCAAGGAGATTCTGCCCGAGGTGGACATCTATCTGTCCATCCTCGTCCAGATCTATCTGTACGACCGGAAGGAGATCCAGCTGGGCTCCAAGTTTTCGACGAACCTGATCGAGCGCCTGCGGACGCTCAACCGCCGCACCCTCGACTCGTTGGCCGCCCGCGTCTACTTCTACTACTCCCTCTTCTACGAGCAGATTGCTCCTCTCCCCCCATCCCCCGCCGCAACGGTCACTAAGATCCGCCAGCCTCTGCTTGCGGCCCTGAGGACGGCCGTCCTTCGAAAGGATGTAGACACCCAGGCTACCGTGATGACGCTGCTACTGCGCAACTACCTGTCTACGTCCCACATCTCTCAGGCAGACCTCCTCATTTCGCACAACAAGTTCCCTCCCTCGGCATCCAACAACCAGATTGCCCGGTATCTCTACTACCTGGGCCGCATCCGTGCCATCCAATTGCAGTATACTGATGCCCATGGCCACTTGATTGGTGCCACTCGCAAATCGCCCTCTAGTCATAGTGCCCGCGGCTTCTACCAGGCCTCCCATAAGCTGCTTGTGGTGGTGGAGCTTCTCATGGGCGATATTCCCGACCGCGCCATTTTCCGACAGCCGGCTTTGGAGCGCGCCATGCACCCTTACTTCCTGCTTGTTCAGGCTGTGAGCGTGGGTGATCTGGACGGGTTCCTCAACATCGTCAACACCCACAGTGCGACCTTCCGCAAGGATGGCACGTATACTCTCATCCTGCGCCTGAGACAGAACGTCATCAAGACGGGTATCCGCATGATGTCTCTCTCCTACTCGCGCATCTCGCTTCGCGACATCTGCCTCCGCCTCGGACTGGACAGCGAGGAATCGGCCGAGTATATCGTGGCCAAGGCCATCCGGGACGGTGTGATCGAGGCGAGCCTGGACCACGAGCGGGGTTTCATGAAGAGCAAGGAGGTGGGAGACATCTATGCCACCAGGGAGCCTGGGGAGGTGTTCCACGAGCGTATCAGAGCCTGCTTGAGTCTCCACGATGAGAGCGTGAAGGTGAGTTTCTACGATAGCGCATGTCGGACCCGATCAAGAGTATCAAGCTAACGTCCCTGTGTTCTTAGGCCATGCGCTTCCCCATGAACCAACACCGACTTGAGTTGAAGAGTGCACAGGAGGCTCGGGAACGTGAGCGGGAGTTGGCCAAGGAGATCCAGGAAGGAGACATGGATGACGAGGATGCTGGCGGCGACTTCGATGCTATCTAGTGGGTGTGAAGTTATAAGCATACAGCAATCTTTTTTTTCGTTTGTAATCCTGTTATATCCCGTCCGGTTGGGCCGAGGACGGAGGGAAGCTTCCACATTGTGTTCTTATGTGCCGTTTCGTGCTTTGGGTGTGTATGAAGAAGGAATGGGTAGGATTGAGCTTCGCCGGCGTGATCTGACTTGTTTCCTGTATGTGACTGAACCGTTTCCTTTGTGGCTGGGCCGATATTCCCGGTGTAGATGCGATCCGTCCGGCGGTGGTTGTTCGGGTGGGGGGAGCGTGAAGCAGGATTGCCGCTGTAATTGCACCCGACTAGACAGGAACACTCGTAATAATGACTGTGTCCATAGTGGAGAGAAAGGTAGCGAGGCAGGGAAGGAGCGAAGTAGAAATGGTGGTAAGAACCGTGGTGCCGGACAGGAACCCCCGAGCCGGCCCGAGGCGACCTCCGCCTTGAAATCTTCGGCGGCTCAGCAATTGCGCTTTGCTCATCCACCCCAGGCACTGGTGCTGCCCCCGGACCCGGACCGGTTTCCAATCCTTCGTTTCCCCGGTATTATGATATGACCCTGCAATTCATTCTGTTTCACTTCTAGTCACTGCTCTGCACATTTCCCCGACCATGAGAGCTCGCTCGGTGCCCGCCTCCGGGCTGGTGCTCTCGTCACGCGTCACGCCCTCCACCATAGTCTGTTGGCAATGCCTCCGGAACGACCTCCTCTCGAACCAGATCCAGCTGCAAACGCGCAAATATCATCCCACAAAACGGAGGGATGTCTCGCCGCTCGGGGCTGCCGTCTCCGCAGCTCAGACCATCTTCAAAGGCCTCCCCAAGGCTCCCCCCGGCATCTCCGTGGACCCATTGCGAATGGTCGGCAAGGAGCTCAAGTTCTTGACCAAGAACCTCCGCCAGCTGCTTGGGTCTGGTCATCCGACCCTGGACAAGGTGGCCAAGTATTACACCCGGAGTGAGGGAAAACATATGCGGCCTCTTCTGGTGCTGCTGATGTCCCAAGCCACCGCGTTGTGTCCCCGGAAGCCGGGCACGGACACCAATTCCGCGACGGTCAACGACCCCATTAGCTCGCCCTCGATCCTTGTCGACACTAACCCGGACCTGAGTTCGCTCTCGTCGACTAGCGCCGACGCGCCGTACGACTTTGCCGGCGATAAGGACATCCTTCCTACTCAACGGCGGCTGGCTGAAATCACCGAGCTGATTCACACTGCATCTCTCCTGCATGACGACGTCATCGATAACGCCGTGACCCGTCGTTCTTTTACGTCCGCCAACCTCCAGTTTGGAAACAAAATGGCCGTTTTGGCGGGAGACTTCATGCTGGGCCGGGCCTCGGTGGCGCTGGCACGGTTGCGGGACCCGGAGGTCATCGAGTTGATGTCGACCGTCATCACCAACCTTGTCGAGGGCGAGTTCATGCAGTTGAAGAACACGGCTGCGGATGAGAAGAACCCTGTCTTCACGGACGACACCCTCTCGTACTACCTGCAGAAGACCTACCTGAAGACGGGCAGCTTGATCAGCAAGTCCTGCCGTTCGACTGCTGTGCTCGGTCACAGCGTTCCCGAGGTGGTTGAGGCTTCGTATCAGTACGGACGCAACTTGGGGCTGGCGTTCCAGCTGGTGGATGACATGCTGGACTATACCGTGAGTGAGGCTGAACTGGGCAAGCCAGCTGGGGCCGACCTGAAGCTGGGTCTTGCTACGGCGCCGCTGCTTTTTGCCTGGAAAGAGTACCCGGAGCTTGGACCGTTGGTCGGCCGGAAATTCAGCCAGGCCGGCGATGTTCAGAAGGTAAGGCGATCTGGTTGTAATGGAGGAGCTGCGTGGCTGACATTTGATTAATCTAGGCCCGGGAATTCGTCATCAAGGCCGACGGTGTTGAGCAGACTCGTCTTCTAGCCCAGGAGTATGCCGACAAGGCCATTGCTGCGATCTCCGACTTCCCCGACAGCGAAGCCAAGGCGGGGCTGGCGCAGATGTGCGAGAAGACCATGAAGCGGAGGAAGTGAGACAGTGAGCGATCCATCAGCGTTCCCTTTAGGCGGATTGGCGTTGGTTGTGCGGTCTTCTTGTTGATATTGGGCGCCACGATGCCCGTGTACCACTACGTTCTCTGTATTATCGCGAGTCTGCTGGTATAGACCTTCCTCTGTATTCTTGCTGAGAGCTTAGAATGTTGGGGATAGACCCATGACTATTCATACAATCTCATTTACTTTCGGTTGGATTGGTTAGGTGTTTTCTGGTACACATGGAGATGTGACAGGATGTTTGATGTAGTTTGCCGAATAATGTCCACGTGAACCAAGGCTATTTTCGACCCAACCGTACCGCCTTCCAAGCCACCCCATTCTCTCCCCGAACAATGACAACCTGTGAGAAGGTACACGGCCTTGATCTGCTAGGATGGTCTGTGCTCTGGCTCCCAACCTTACTCCTAACCACTTGATTGCTGACTCTGATCTATCTAGAAGAAACAGGGATCGCGCTAGCTCTTCTATGTCTACGTTGAGCGTTAACTGGGCAGCCATCTTTTCCAGAGTGTCCAAGAAAGCATAGCCTGCGAAACCGAATCTTGAAACGTTCCCTCGATCCCAAAATAACCTCCCAGCCTCGGAACTCTCTCTGAGGGTATATGCCAGGTGTACATGATCCCCTCCCAATTTAGCCACTTTTTTTTCGAGACTTGGTGCAAAATGAAAGATGTTCATTCTGTCCCGTGCAGGAAATAGAGGGTTGGTGGTCTGATCCCATTAAGGTTGTGGAATCAATAATGGATTTGAGAGGCAGGATATGGTGGCAGGGATTGGTCTGCATTGAGGCGAGCTGCATGAACCCAGCCAACAGCCCAAGAGAGCTAATGCTGACGCGTTCACTGCCACTTCGTCCCAGTCAGAACATATTTGCACTATCATCAATGCTTGAGTTTGGGATTGCCTGCCACGGATTCCTTGAACTGCGAGGATGAGAGTTGCGCCAAGTCTGACTAGCCCACCGACCTGCATCGTGCCCTGACCTCTTGGCTTTGTTTGCTTTGCAGTTATGGTTCAACCTCGTCAGGAAGTATATCCTCGACCACTGAGAATGCCGATGGCCACCAGTGGCCGCTGGTTACACAAATCTAACCGCAACAGGCTAGCGGCTGGCTTTCCGTTGGAGCTCCGCTGACTGCCCGAACCCTAACTTCCTGCCTATCGTCCCTGTAGTTGGTCCCTGCAGTCAGAGAACCATTGCAGGGAGAGGACCTGCCATCCCGCTCTTTCAATAATGCGCCGTTATGAACGAAATCGGTGGCTGGATCCGCATTATGATTCAAGTGCCGGACACCACGACTCAACCTTTCTTGTCTCGATGGTTTTCATCGGATTCTTCCGAACAACTTGAGTTGTTTCCGTTGAAGATTCGCATTTCTCCATACCGGCGAAGGTTACTACGTCCGCACAGAATCATTATATTACCGAGACATCTACCTTCTCTCCGAGTCGGTGGCATCATTCAAATAGAAAATGCATCGTGCAATAACTGAGAAAGAGGCTGCCGCCAGTGCTCCTCCCAATGAGACCCCCGTTTCTCAGAGCCCGCCACTCCAACCTCTAATAGAGATACCCCCATATCATCCAGATCCCGACCATGATCACGACCTGGTAAGTTGATATACAACGCCAAACTGCAATGGCTAATCAGCGAAGGTAACATGGGATGGCCCCGAGGACCCCGACAACCCGAAAAACTGGCCACCGGTCAAGAAATGGACGACGATCATTCCCATGTCGCTGTTCAACTTCTTGTCTTCCATGAGCTCGGCCACCATGGCACCAGCGTTGGACAGCATCAAGCAAGACCTCAATTTCTCGTCCAACATGCTGGCAGTGTTGTCGCTGTCTGTATTCTTGCTGGGAATGGCGATCGTCCCCTTGTTCACTGCACCTCTGTCGGAGGTGTTTGGGAGGGTGGTCGTCCTGCAGGTCGCCGACCTGTTCTACATCCTGTTTAACACCTTATGCGGTGTCGCAAAAACCCCAAACCAGCTTATTGGCTTCCGTCTTTTGGCCGGTCTGGGTGGCGCAGGCGCTAATTCGGTAAGTACCCTATCCATCATGGATCACTCTTCCAACGCCAATGCTCACCACCACAGATCGGAAGTGGTATCACATCAGACCTATTTCTCCCCCACGAGCGAGGCAAAGCCCTCTCCATCTATGCCCTCGCCCCGTTATTCGGCATGGCTGCCGGCCCCATCGCAGGCGGGTTCCTCGTCCAATACACGACCTGGCCATGGTGCTTCTACCTTGTGTCTATCATGGGCGGAGCGGTGCAGATCCTCGGCCTGCCCTTCTTCCGCGAGACCTACGCTCCAGTCCTACTACAAAGAAGATGCGAGCGTCTACGCAAGAGCACACAAAACCCTAACCTCTACACCCTCCACGACTCAACATCCCTACAACAACTCCTCCGAACCAGCCTCATCCGCCCCTTCAAGCTACTCACCACACAGCCAGTAGTACAAGTCTGGAGCTTATACTGCGCCTTTCTCTACGGAACACTATACCTCCTCATCGCGACCTTCCCCAACGTCTGGACCTCCATATACGGCGAATCCATATCCCTCGCCTCCCTCAACTACCTCTCCTTATTCCTGGGCATGGTCCTCGCCTCGCAAATCGGAACCCGTCTCGCCGATCGCTACTACCAGAAACTCTGCGCCCAGAACGGCGGACGCAACATGCCCGAATTCCGCCTCCCAGTCCTAATGATCGGGTCCGTGATGGTCCCCATCGGACTTTTCTGGTACGGCTGGACCGCGCGATCAAGCATCCACTGGATTATACCGTACATTCCCCCTCCCCTTCGCCCCTTCCCCCCCGGCCCAACTCCCCACTCACTCAACCACCAACTAACCGACCCACCCAGAAACATCGGCGCCGCCATCTACGGCGCCGGCACCCTCCTCGAGATCCTCTGCGTGATCGGATACATCATCGACACGTATCCGAAATATGCGGCTAGTGCAGTGGCAGCGGTGGTGTGTCTTCGGAGTCTGTTGGCTTTTGCGTTGCCGTTGGCTGCGCCCAGTCTGTGAGTGCTGTGCTGTTTCTTTCTTTCTTTCTTTCTTTCTCCTCTCGTGTGGGAAGAGTTGAGTGTGGCTGATAAAATCTAGATATGGGGATTTGGGCTTCGGGTGGGGGAATACCCTCCTCGGGTTGGTGGCGGTGGTGGTGGGGATTCCGGCCCCGATTCTGTTGAGGTATTATGGGGTTGCGTTGCGGAGGAGGAGTTTGTATGCGAGGGATGATTAGGGTTTTGTTTGCTGGGGTGTGGTGGAGGTGGGGGGTTAGAAGGTAGAGTATGTATAACATAGTAATAGGATAGTATAGGATAGGATATCAAATGCCACACCGAATCTCTAAGAGCAGGATACAGCACCAACATAACCTTGACCATCCACATCCACTGCTCAAAAAGTACTAAGTAAGTAAGTAATAACTAACATCCCCCAACCCGATCCACCAACGCCCCCAACTCCCTGACCACGACCCCCGGATTCCCCAACTGCACCACATGACCACTCCCCTCCGCAATTACGGGCCCCCGTCCTCTCTCTTCATCCGTAACGCCCAGCAACCCCCGATTATACACCCCCCAAAACGGCGTCACATACACCTCAAACACCCTCCCTGACACCCGTCCCCCACTCATCCTGACACTCTCTTCCGCGAACGTTGTCCCGTCATGTCCTACCACCGTCACCCAGGGCCCTTTTCCGTCCGGGGATGTGAGTTTCGGTCCATTGCTCTCTGGAAGGAGAGAGGCGAGGTTGAGACGGGAAAGACCCTCTTTGTTTCCCACGGAGGGGTGGAAGACTTTTGAGGCGATGGCGCGGGATATTGCTAGGTCTTTGGGGGTGATTCCCTCGGGGAGGGTGGTGGTGGGGGTGAAGGTAGACGGGTCAGGGAAGACGGAGACGAAGTCGGAGTTGGCGAGGATGTGGTCGAGGAGGAGGAGGGCGGAGACGGTTCCGGGGTAGGTTTGGGCATAGAGACGGGCGAGGGCGCAGCCGATGGAATTGGCGGTGAAGATGATTTGTAGTTTTTGAGGGTTCGGGAAGGGATCGGTGATGTGGAGGTGGGTTTGGGCGATTTGAAGGATGAGTTGGTGGAGGTCGGCCACGGCGGAGAGGATGTCGTGTCCGTGGGTGGGGTCTGGGGCGTCGGCGTCCAGGGGGTCTCGGCTGGGGGTTTGGCCTTGGCCGTAGCGGTCGTAGGTGAGGATGGCTGGGAGGGGGAGGTTGAGGTTGGTGCGGGTGGTTTGGAGGAGTTGGATCACGGGCGTCCAGGAGGTTTGGGGGGCTGTGAGGCCGTTGAGGAAGATGAGGAGGGTTTGGGGGGTGGTTGCGGGGAGGGAGGAGGGGGGTGGGGAGGGAGGGTAGAAGGTGTAGCTGAGTTGAGCGGTGGGTTTGGTGGTGAGGGTGATGAGGTTGGTGGTCATGGTGTTGGTGATCTTGTTGATTGGATTTGGTGGGATAGAAGAAAGATGGTATAGTAGTGGGAGAAAAGTAGAGTAGTATGATATTAGGAGAAGAATAAGGAGGAAGAGGAAGAGAGATTGATGAGAAGGGAAGAGAATAATGGGAGAGGCAAAGCCGGGTTTATATGTGCTGGATGAAGCTGCGAGCTGTATAGATGCTGGAGTGGAGAGGCGATGCTGGATCCACCGGAAACGATATGGCCAATCAGGGGCTTGTCGGGCCGGAGCCTGTCAGCCCTAAGCTCATCTGCTGGGCAGCTCCAGAGAGTCTGATTGGCTGTCTCAATTACTCTTCGTATTCCAACATTATAGGCCTGGGAGTCATCATCCATTCACTTAGGATAGAGAAGAAGTCACGTTTTACAAACATTGATTCTGTG
The DNA here is from genome assembly GCA_003184635.1 of Aspergillus sclerotiicarbonarius CBS 121057. Classification (NCBI taxonomy): domain Eukaryota; kingdom Fungi; phylum Ascomycota; class Eurotiomycetes; order Eurotiales; family Aspergillaceae; genus Aspergillus; species Aspergillus sclerotiicarbonarius. The sequence goes on from KZ826400.1 coordinate 57,782, forward strand.
CAGATCCTGTGTTGGGTATTACGACACCGTATCGTCCGAGTCATTGAGAATGGCCCATATTATCCTTTGCTAATCGAACATAGTGCATTATATGAAAGCCTTGTAACTAGGTTGTCTCCAACAGCTGGGCCATGATGGGGGTATGATATCTGTAGGTTGCTAGGGAATGGGTGACACCTTGATTAGATTCAGTGGTACAGATAGTGGTGTGTAGTACTCCGTATGCTCTGAGTTGCTGGCACTCTGAAACTCAAATCAGCTGATCAAGTACCGGAATCACGGATACTGTGGACATTTGAGTGTGTGGGACAAGTTCTCTCAGGCTTGAATTAGGTGACAGCGAATAAGTAGTAGTATTATCAACCGAGTACTTTCTGATCAATTCAGTGATTCAATCCCCACTGGAAGCTTGTATCGTCGCTTAGAGTATGGATAAAAATCCAGTACTAGGCATGGCCCTTGTCAATGCCAGAGCGCTCCAGGATGTACCTGACGACGGATAAGCTCGTGCACCGGACCTGATAAGGTTCCGTGGAAACCAGTTCCGTCTCCAATCGCCTATGGAAAAAAAGAAGCCTTGAGGAACACAATCGATGCAGGTATTCGTGTTTGCTTTTCATCATCTTGCAGCAGTCGAACCCAACCACCCGGTTAATCTCCGGAGGACATGGCAGCTTCTGCTGATTAGCTCCTTCGGAGGAGGCTGGTCACGGGACCCTGTTGCAGGAGGCGGGGCAACGTTGTCCCGGACCCACGGATTCCGTCATGATCGATGACCGGATCTGCTGACTTCTGCTAAGGGCTAAGCAGTTAGTCGACTAGAACAACGGAAAGTACGGAAAGCGCGGAGACGAAGGAACTCGGCACCCCAACTAGGTAAGGCGGTTTCACTGAGGTACCGTCACTCTGTACAACTTGCTGGCAACCTCATCTCGCCGTCTCCATCTCCCTGCTTCCCCGTCCCCATCCTGTCCAGGTACACTTGTCCTTTCGTTCCCCCCCCTTTTTTTTACCTCCCTCCGCTTATCCACGAGCTGGTCTTATCCAGATCCCCTTCCACTCGCTGCCTCGGCCTGCCTACCACTTGGTCTTTCGTTACCTCATGATGATGGACGAGCTGTTGTCGCTGGCCTTTTGAACGACCGGCTCCCAATGGGTTCCTACGCCAGCTTTCTCTTCGTTTACGTCCTCGGCGGACTCACCTTCATCCCGCTAGTCCTGTCGCTGGTCCTCCTCTTCGCCTATCTCACCCTTCCGTCCCTCCCCCCACCCTCCGAGCAATCATGCAAATCCACGCAGGGCGGCCTCCGACGTCCGACCGACGACCAATATAGCCTCAAATCCGGCACCGATGAGTTGGCCGAGAAGTTCCATCGCACCCATGACTCCGATGTCGCCGCTGGGTACTTTGCGGTCTGTCGTGAATACGTCCCTGGTGGTGTCAACGGGCGGCCGCCCGAGCGAACCACTCCGGCGGGTGAAGTGATCGCCGCCGAGAGCCCGAGCGTCTATCAGGCTATGTATAGAAGCCTGTTTGATCGCAAGCAAGCCCCTACGATCGAGCCAGCCAAAACCAACCCAAAAAACGGAAAGCGAGGGCGCAACGTCTTTTACATTGTTCTTCGGTATTTCTTCCTGCCCGCCCCACTAAATCCGCTCTCTGCACTACCCTTGCACCTATGCAGACGCTAATGCTCAATACGGTCTAGACATGGTCATTTGATGCTCTATGACAACGCAAACCAGGTGGAAGTCCGATATGTCATCTCACTTGCCCACCACGATGTTAGCATACACGGCGGAGAGGGCCAGATTCCGGAAGGGGAGTTGTGGCTAAAGAGAAACGCCATCTGCCTCTCGCGACGGTTGGAATCGCTGGGAGACCTGGGAGGACCTACGCCCCCCTTCTTTCTCTTCTCGGAAAACCTGTCCGACAAGGAGGACTTTTATTTCGCCATGCTTCAGAACCAGTCCAGGATGTGGAGCTCTCCAGATGGTCCTCCCAAGCACCAGCCGTTTGATGTGAAACACATAGTTACCTTGGTTCAACGGTTGCATTCGTCCGAGGAGCAGCTGCAGACGCGATGGATCAACGCGGTGTTGGGCCGGCTGTTTCTTGCCACGTACAGAACGCCAGAAATGGAAGAATTCATTCGGAAAAAGGTCACCAAGAAGATCTCCCGCGTCAACAAGCCGAACTTCATTAGCAAGATTGGTCTCCAGAAGATTGACATGGGGGAAGGGGCTCCCTTTATCATCAACCCCAGACTCAAGGATCTGACGGTCGACGGCAACTGCTGCGTTGAGACGGATGTTCAATACAACGGCAACTTCCGCCTGGAGATTTCGGCCACCGTGCGCATCGACTTGGGGCCTCGCTTCAAAGCCCGGGAAGTTGACATCGTCCTGGCCGTAGTGCTGAAGAAGCTCGAAGGCCATTTGCTGATCCGGTTCAAGCCTCCTCCGAGTAACCGAATCTGGATTTCCTTTGAAACCATGCCCAACATGGTCATGGATATTGAACCGATCGTTAGCTCGAAGCAGATTACCTACGGCATCATCTTGCGTACGATTGAGAGTCGCATCCGGGAAGTGCTCGCGGAGAGCGTTGTTCAACCGTTTTGGGACGACATCCCCTTCCTGGACACCGAATCGCAGCGATTCCGAGGAGGCATCTGGGAGCGAGAGATCCCGAAGCCCGATACGAAAACGGACATTCCCGACGAGTCGGGTGCTCCGATTCCGACGTCAGGAAGTCCCAAAGAGGAGTCAGTGGAGGTGCTGAAGATGAAAGATGAGCGCACCATGAGCGCACCGGTGCTGGCGGAGTCTGTGAATGGCACTTTGAAAGCCCGCAAGAACTCCAAGGCCTCTATTGGGGACTCGGAGAACACTAATCCAAGCGCTTTATCTTCTGGTGTGGACAAGTTAGGCAGTTCGCCCCCCCGGGTCATTAGGTCTCAGACCTTTTCCCATGCGGCCGACCCTGTCCTGACCGCCGACCACGTGAAGATGGACCGAATCCTGTCCGAAGCCAAGGGCGAGGAAAAGAGCCATGCAACAAGCGCCATGATCGAGATATCGAGCCGCTCCCCCCCTGCTTCGCCGGATAAGGCCCCCGACAGCTCCCCGCCGACTGCCAGCCACATGGTCTCAGACAATATGCCTCTGAGTCGGGATCCTTCCATCATCGAGTCCACCGGGAGCTTCGAGGAGTCGGTCAGTGACTTGCCTACCCGACCACCTTCCATTCATCATGGAAGCGACTCGTCTAGCAATCTCCGGGGCATGGAGAACGGGTCCACCGCGTCTGTGAACAGCAACAAGTCGCGACGGCGCAGCACGCTGGAAACGTTGACCCGATCTATCACTTCTTCGACGACCGGAGAGAATAAATCGCCCGGTCCACTCTCGTTGAATACGGCAACTTCCGTGGCCAAAAAGTGGGGGTGGAACATGTTCGGCCGAGGCGAGTCTAGCTCTGCTCAAGATGCGTCTCGTCCTGCAGGCACCCCGGACCAGCCGATAGGACGCGGACACCCGCTCCCACCCCCAGGGACCCCGTTGCCGCGTCCTGACAAAGTTGGCTACAAGAGGAGCACCGTAGCGGTCCCGAAGCGGAAGCCCGTGGGGATCCCGACTTTTCCAGAGCCAAAGTCTGACAAGGAGAACAAGAGGCCTGTTCCCAAGCCACCTCTACCCAAGCGAAAGCCAATCTACCACCCGGAAGAGGGGGGCAACCGGTCCGAAGAGTTGCTCGTGGTCGAGGCCCCGTACGATTCCGGGCCTAACAGCCCAGTGGTGGACTTAACCCCCAATGTAGGACTAGCAGCAGAGTCGAGCACCAAGGGCAACTCCCCACTGTCAACAAGACCAGGCGAGTCCGCGGCCGGCCCAAGTCGCGGGACTGAAGGAGAAGATGAAACAGCTGAGCAAGACCCTCCGACTCAAGGTCCGAGGATCCGACTCGATACCGAGAAACACGGCATGGAGATCTTGTCAGCCACGGACGGGATTATTCCATGATGGATCCGCATTGCAGCGAGCGATGTGTGAAGGATAGAACGTATGATGTCGCATTTACCCTTGGCAATGCATAAAGGAAGCTCTGCAGCGCAGAGCGCTCTACTGGCGCGGGCGTTTTGATTAGGACAGACTGGTACCGTGGTATACCCTCAGCTGGTTCTTGAGCGTGCTTGACAGTGTCCGGCGTCGATAGCGATATGGGTCACCCTCACCTCTTAGTCGTATAGTCTATTTTGTTTCCTCGCTAGGTAGATGGAAGGGGATTGATTGAATCCTTAGTTTGTTCGACCGTAGAAAGTAGCCGGTTGTTGGAAGGTTCTGGCATGGTGGATTGGGCGACAACATCGGTGCCTAGCGAGAGCCATTACGGGGTAGTTGACGACGCTTTGCCTCCGCAGTGGCTCAATCAGGAGGTGCCGGGCGGCGGTGGTGCCAAGGCCGGCCGCAAGTTCCCTTCCGGACGTCATCTCGCCTCGGAGGGCCTGTTGCTATTTCCATCTTCCCCTCCTCTCCTGCCGACTCGACTCGACTCTCTGCAGCTGGCCATTGCCTTCTTGCACTGCACCGGTGTCATTGACCATCTCCCTTGTCGCTTACCCCTCCGTTCCACCCCCTTATCCTCTAGCGCATCCTCCGTGGAACTGATTGCGCTCTCGGACACGGGCCCACCGGCTCCCGCCGCACCTCTCCGTCTTCTGTTCCCCTGATCCACGCTCACCGAGAGCTTCGCAACCGCCAGCATGAGTCGGTACGTGGTGTTCCCCTGGCCAACGGTGCGCTGTCCGTGCTCGATGATGGACTGCTGACATCTGGTGACTAGCACGGAGACTGATTTGGCGATTAACATTCGCAAAGCCACGAGTATCGGTAAGTCGTAGTCGCAGGGTATCCCACGCTGGCCTGAAGCGTCCGGTGACTGATCATATCGCAACCACAGAGGAAACCGCCCCGAAACGTATGGATTGACCCCTCCTTGGCTTCGTGCAGTATCCACGCATGCCGCGTGCTAATCCTTGCTCAGGGAAACATGTTCGGAGCTGCATCGTGTACACATGGGATCATAAATCATCCGTCGCCTTCTGGGCCGGCATGAAAATGTATGTCCCTATTCTATACTTGCCCCCATTTCTCTGCATCGGCTGATTTGTCACTGCTGTTTAGCCAGCCTGTCCTTGCCGACGAAGTCCAGACGTTCAAGGCGCTCATCACGATACACAAGGTGCTGCAAGAAGGTCATCCGGTGGTGGTCCGTGAAGCGCAGCAGCATGTCAATTGGATTGATAGTCTGATGCGAGGTGTTGGAGGCGATGGCATCCGAGGTGCGAATCTGGAAATGAATACACGTGTGGATGGGATGCTGACTTGGGAACAACAGGATACGGCCCGCTGATTCGCGAATATGTCTTTTTCCTCGAGTCGAAGCTGGCGTTTCACCGGAACCACCCCGAATTCAACGGTAGAGCCCCCGCACGACGCTCCTCGCACGGTTGCTAATTGGTTTAGGCCTGTTTGAATATGAAGAATACATTAGCTTGAAGACAATCAATGATCCGAATGAAGGGTAAGTCGGATGCCCGACTCATGTCCATACCTAGCTGACAGTCACTAGTTATGAGGCCATCAGCGATCTCATGACGCTGCAGGACCAGATCGATGCGTTCCAGAAGTTGATCTTCTCTCATTTCCAATCCGGCACCAACAACGAATGCCGGATCTCGGCGCTGGTTCCCCTGGTGCAGGAGAGCTATGGTATATACAAGTTCATCACCAGCATGCTGAGGGCCATGCACACGAGTAGGCGCTTCTCCCCTGTGATGATGGTATGATGGAACTGACGTGGGTCTCAGCAACGGGTGATACGGAAGCGCTCGAGCCCCTCCGTGGCCGGTACGATGCTCAGCACTACCGTCTGGTCCGCTTCTACTACGAATGTTCGAACCTGCGGTATCTCACCAGCTTGATCACGGTCCCCAAGCTCCCCCAGGACCCACCCAACTTGCTGTCGGACGATGACGAGCGTCCGGCTCTGCCGAAGCGACCCATGAAAGAACCCGAGCCCCAGCCGTCCCCGCCACCCAAGATGGCCGGAGGTGACCCAGAGCCCATCAATGACTTCTGGACCACCGAAGCCAAGCGCCAGCAAGAGGAGTATGAAGCGGAGCAACAACGCTTGCAGCAGCAGTGGGAGGACCAGCAGCGGCAGCAACTTCTCGCGCAGCAGCAGGCGCAGCGCGACTTTGAGGAACAGCAACGTCTTCAGGCCGAGCAACAACGTCTCGCCCAGGAACAGCTCCTGCGCGATCAGTACCAGACACAGACCCAAGGTCGCTTGGCCGAGCTTGAGCAGGAGAACTTCAACGCCCGGGCCCAGTATGAGCGCGACCAGCTGATGCTGCAGCAATACGACCGTCGTGTCAAGGACCTGGAGGAACAGATGAACCAGTTGACTGCGAACCTCAACCTGCAGAATGCTTCGAAGGACGACTTGATCCGGTCGCTGCAGGAGCAGGTCAACACGTGGCGGTCCAAGTATGAAGCCTTGGCCAAGCTTTACTCTCAACTCCGACAGGAGCATCTCGACCTCTTGCAGACGACGAAGAGTCTCAAGCTTAAAGCCGCCTCGGCACAGGAGGCTATTGAGCGCCGTGAGAAGCTTGAGCGTGAGATCAAGACAAAGAACCTCGAGCTGGCCGACATGATCCGCGAGAGAGACCGCGCGTTGCATGACCGAGATCGTCTGACCGGTAACAACAAAGAAGAGCTGGAGAAGCTCAAGCGGGAACTTCGCTTTGCCCTCGAGCGGGCAGAGAATGCGGAACGTTCCAAGGGCACGGAGATCTCGACCCTGTTGTCGAAATACAACAGAGAGATGGCAGACTTGGAAGAGGCTCTCCGAGTAAGCTCACACCCCCCACATTTCCCTCTCAGGTTTCCTAATAGTGCCACAGAACAAGTCCCGCGCCCTGGAGGAAGTCTCCAACAAGACCTCGGAGCGTGCCGGGGATCATGATCTTGCCCTTCGCGAGAAGGACGAGGAAATCGAAGTGTACAAGTCGGGAATGGAGCAGGCTTTGATGGAACTCGAGGAGCTGAAACTGGTATGTTGGCTGATGGCCCATGTTGTTACTGAGCTAACCGGCTGTGTATAGAGTCAAGGCGATGTCGACACTGCGCTGGATAGCCAGATTGATCATGTTCTGCACAGCACTGTCTCCAAGATCAACGACATCATCGATTCGGTGCTCCAGACGGGTGTGCAGCGTGTGGATGATGCTCTGTATGAGCTCGACTCCTCCAACCAGGCTGGTAACCAGAATGCCTCTCCTCCATATGTGCTTTCGCAGATTGAAAAGGCCTCGGCCTCGGCCACCGAGTTCTCCACGGCGTTCAATAATTTCATTGCGGACGGCCCCAACAGCACGCACGCGGAGATCATCCGGACGGTGTCCATCTTCTCCGGGTCTGTTGCTGACGTGCTGAGCAACACGAAGGGGTTGACGCGGTTCGCCAACGACGAAAAGAACGCGGACCAGCTGATCAACGGCGCCCGCAAATCCGCCCAGGCGACGGTGCGGTTCTTCCGAGGCCTGCAGTCGTTCCGCCTTGAGGGTCTGGAGGCGCTGCAAAAGACCGATGTGGTGATCAACAACAACCTCGAAGTGCAGCGAGACTTGCAATCTCTCTCGAAGATGGTTGAGACGTTCACGCCGAAGAGTGCGAAGATCTCCACCAATGGTGATCTGGGTGATTTGGTCGACAAGGAGCTGCTCAAGGCGGCGGACGCCATTGATGCGGCGGCCCAGCGACTGGCCAAGCTTAAGAACAAGCCCCGCGATGGCTTCAGCACGTATGAACTTCGGATCAACGATGTCATCCTGGCGGCTGCTATTGCGGTAACCAATGCCATCGCGGAACTGATCAAGGCAGCCACGGAGTCTCAGCAGGAGATTGTCCGGGAGGGGCGTGGTAGCTCGTCACGGACTGCGTTCTATAAGAAAAACAACCGATGGACGGAGGGACTGATCTCGGCGGCCAAGGCAGTAGCCAACTCGACCAACACGTTGATCGAGACTGCCGACGGGGTCATTTCAGGCCGCAACTCCCCGGAGCAGCTGATCGTTGCCAGTAACGATGTGGCGGCTAGCACGGCACAGCTGGTGGCGGCCAGTCGTGTCAAGGCCACCTTTATGAGTAAGACGCAGGACCGGCTGGAGACGGCCAGCAAGGCTGTTGGGGCGGCCTGCCGGGGTCTGGTGCGACAGGTGCAGGACATTATCAAAGAGAAGAACCAGGACGACAACGAGGCGGTGGATTATTCGAAGCTCAGCTCCCACGAGTTCAAGGTGCAGGAGATGGAGCAGCAGGTATGTGGTTCCCTTGGGTTATGCGTGACCGCCACTAACGACATTTTCAGGTCGAGATCCTCCAGTTGGAGAACAGCCTGGCTCGGGCCCGGCAACGACTGGGAGAGATGCGGAAGATTTCGTACCAGGAGGACTGAAGGGGTGGAAATGTGCTCGTGCCGTGGATTTAGCGTACCTCGTCGGTTGCGCCGCCGTGCCATGGGTTGCGTGTTTCGTGTGACGTGAGGGTTTTTTTCGGCGGCCTAGCCTGTTTGTTGGATATACCAAGAGTAGAGCCATGCATTGTAACTGTATATACGCCACTGGCCAAAAACGATTCCCCGGTAGAGGTGTCTTGGTAATGGTCTTGGCCGGAAGGGCCTTCCAGAGCATGAAATCATCCCGCCATCATCTGGGTGCCTGGAGCATCGGGCAACCCTATATAAATGTCTCTGTTCTCCTTGGTTGCTTTTTCCTGGCCCATCGACCCGTCAATTCCCAGGGTTGGTTGATAGCACGCGCGAGACCCAGCCACACCCAGCAGACAGACACCATGGCTGAGGCTTCGAGCAACCCGCCGGCCCCAACAGCCAGGGAGCGAGTCTTATCCATCCCCGAGCTCGTCGAGGCCATCCTCCTGGCACTGGACTCGGCCACACTTAGTGTGTCCAAGTTTGTGTGCCGCGCGTGGAGAGACATCATCAACCGATCTCCCGCGCTCCAGAGGGAGTACACCATCACCCCGGAGCCCTATCTCGGGCAGCGCCGACGCCGCCGCATGGCCTTTTGCTGCTGGGATAGAGACCGAGGTCCATTGGCGGCGTTCCGTCGGTGGTTACGACGGAGGACCAGGTAGGTCGCCTGAGTTGGGTTGAATTGAGTGTCTGGGCACAGTGCTAACGAATTGATTATATACATTCTAGATCGACGCCCCGTGTCTTGACTCCCACTACGTTGGATGATCCTAATCACCCGCTGTCGATGGAGTTGAGCGAGATCTTGAAATTGAATGATCGGGCTAGACGCTTAGAGGTGTGTCCTTGGGAGGTTTGGGAGGAGGAGGGGTATTATAATTGGAATGATGAGGGGGATGAGGAGATGGCTGGTGGTAGTGGTGGTGGTAGTGGTGGTGGGGAGGAGGAGGTGGAGGAGGAGGATGTGTTTGATGAGGAGATGAGTGATGAGGAGGTGTTGTTTGGGTTGGAGGCGTGTCTTTAGAGGTTTGGGTGGTAGAAACCTAGAAAGAGAGAGAGAGATACAGAGAAAAAGGGGAGAGGTGGATGTATGGTTGCTGCCTTTTTAAATTGTGACTTTGGGCTTTTGCTTAGTGAAGGATTATAATGAGGTTGAATATGATTGTTTGCTGAATGAGTTTCTTTTTGGTGTAGTTGAGGTTATTCATTCTGATGTTTACTTGATCTATTGTGGGTAGGGTTGGTTGTATACAAAGCTGCCAACGTCTCTCTCTCTCCTCACGTTTCCCTTCCACATCTACTCTTCCCATCTCAACCCCCACCCCACGGCTTAAGGTATCAACATTCTGTCTTCTACAGACAGAGCATCCATCAACCTGGACTCCTTGCCAAGGCCATCAAAATCATCATGTTACATCTATTCATCCAAGCCCCGATGTCAGAATGACACCAAACCATCGCTCAGAAAAAACAGGTACCTGATCCCAACTGACTTCCCGGACCCACGAAACAGCATCAACTCATCCCTCTTGGCGGAGAAAACAACCACTGATGCCTAGCTAGCATGCGGACAACCTTTTCCCTCTTCCAGCAAGCTTTGCGAGCCGGTGGTCTCCGCAGGGATGGTGCCAGGGGCATGTGACAACGTCTGGTTTGTTCGAGATGCCGTTGGGACTGGTGCGTATAGTTAGGCAGGCAGCTATTTCCACCCCGTTCGAGGCACGATCCGTGGACTTGACCTCTGACTGGTTTATGGGCTGATCGGGTCTACGTAAAGGCCCTTGGCGATCATCCCGGCTGGAGATTGGATTACACAAACCAAGGTGTTTTGACCGGTATTCGAGTCGAGATGTATGAGTCACATTCGGTTCCTTGAACAAAGGTCTTCTGGTTCGGACTAAGCTAACTTGGCGAACAGGGTTGGGGGCATGACAGATGCCGATGAGAGTGACCTCGAAGAAACTCGATCATTATGACAGTGTCCAGCAGGCTTCTCAGCTGCCAAGGCACAGGCCTTGGGATCTGGTGGTCGAATCAATCCCATTGATAGGATGTGCTGCCTGTGGCTTGGATCATCGGTTCCCTTTGGAGCTTGGGGGCTCGGTACGCGTACCAAAGAGACGATGTCGTCTCATACATGACGTCGAGATGCCCTAATTACCCCTCTTGCGGTATTTCAATCGAGAAGATATGCATGTGAGACTACGGGTTCGTTCCAGAACTTCACATGGTGAGCTGATTTTCTTGACTAGAATCCTTCATTCCAAGACCCGGTATCTAACTCGGACTATTGGTCAGGTCAGGTCCGAACCGTCTTGTCTGGTGCCATCCACAGCCATTTCTCCTCCCCGAAGTGGCACCCACGCAATTCCACTCATGTCTAGCCCAAGGGAACATGGATCGACGCCGGTTTATACCGGATCAGCCGATTCGCGGAGGGAGGAAAGTGTGGTCCGTGGATTTCAGTGGATGACGGGGTGAGAGAAGCTTCCCGAAGGATTCGGAGGGACATGAAATCGGTGATGGACGGGGAAAATCCTGCTTGGAGTATGGAGCCGTGGTATTGTTGAGAGATTTAGAGGGTATTCAACGTTTGACTAGTACTAAGTAAGTGTATTCTTCATGTGAATGAGAATGACATCCCCAAAGGTAGTTGGTTAGTTGGTTACTAAGGATTGGTTTGTGTTTGCCTAAGAGACTATGATGTATAGGGCTTGTTGGCTGTCTGTGTCTATTATGCGTCATAGTAGGTATACACTTCTATCTATCCTCAACCCGAAAAATTGTAAATATTCCTTGAATACCAACTCCGCATGTGAACCCGTCCCCTCCATCTCCGACGCCCAAGACAGTAAAAACAATATCCTACCTATCATACAAGCAACCAACCAAAAAGAAACCAATGATAGAATAGTAGCAAACCATTACCACATAATCCCCTCACACGCTATCCCCATTCCCAACTCCCACCCAACAAACCCCAAAAAATAAAATAAATTAAATTAAAAAAAAAAAAAACAGACCAATTCTCTCGAATATACGGAGTACAGTATACTCAGTAACGCTGAAAAAAAAAAAAAAAAATCAAATATAACATATCCGCTCCGCCGGCCGAAAGAAACACCCTCAATGGTCGGAACTGAACTTTAACTTATCCTATCCTATCATATCCAAGAGTAGATCCCGCTAACGGCTGTCAGACGAGCCCCGACTGGACCCCTGATCTCCGACTGGACCCCTGAGCCTCCGAATGTCATTTATTACTACCTACTAGTGTATGGACTGTATATAGTTAGTTCGGTTCGGTGTGTTTCTTTCCATCGGACCTAGCCTAACCTAACATAACATAACCTAACAGGCTACCCCAGGCCCAGACCCCCGGAGTAGTACTATGAGCAAGTTCTTTAATTCCCCCCTAACCCTAGTAAATAAACCAACCAATCAATCAAACGATCCAATAACATGACGACTCTAACTGAGTCCACGCCACACCACGATCTAGGTACCTAAACAAGTATCAGTCATTCGGTATTCGGTATTGGTTGGAGCTTTGATTTAACTTTCTCAACGTCGTACATTAAACTACTACCCTACCTAACTTGATTAGGCTGGCTATGCGAAAAATCCTAAGGTTACTAGAAGAGAACAAAGAGAGAAAAAAAAAGGACATTGATATTAATATGAGTCTGTGTATGACACAGAAAAAAAAAACTTTAACTTGGGGGGGTTGAGAGGGAGAGGTCACGTAGTATTGTATTCTATTATATATTACGGGGTATACTTACTATGTTTAGGTTTGTGCTGGGATGGATGGGGTTAGTGCTTAGGACTTAGGTCTTTGTGGGTGTGGAGGAGGGGGATCGAGGGAGATCGAGGAGGATCGAGGGGGCTGCAGGGCGTTTGTGTAACGCCGTGGCTTTGTTTTCTCGTTTTTCTTTCTCTTTCTCTTTCTCTCTCTCTCTCTCTCTGTGTGTGTGTGTGTGTGTGCGTGTGCGCGGAGGGATGATCGGGGGGGGGGGGGACTTGGAGACAGGGGTAGGGTCTAGGCTGAAGGGTATCAAAACACTGGGATTAATTACTAGGGTCAATGCTAAATATATCAGGGGGTTGGGGGAATTGGATGTAACCTTAATCTGCCGGATTGGGAAAAAGTATACCGGGTGCCTAATAAGATGGCTATGTGACAATGGAAAGTCGAGGATGGACGGGGTAAAGACAAAGAGAGATGTGTGATGCTATGTATTTTGGGTATAGCTTTGTTTTTGGGAATGGTCAAATAGTATCAAGCATTGAATTCGTCATGTCGTCATGGTCATCGAGTAGCCTGGATGTCTCTTGGATGTCTCCCAGAGTAGATCAGTACTCATCACGGCTCACCACGCATACCACTTCCTCCGCAACCCCCCAATCCCACACGTCCCTCGCCTAGAAACAGGCAGCCGTGCCTTGCGCCACTCCCCAAACGCCCGGCCCGTCTCCTCCAACAGCCCCATCCCCCCGGCCAGAACGCCCTCCTGCCGCGACGACACCATCTTCCACCACCCCACCTCCGTATCCCGTGTGATGCCTGCGCCGCTCAGGACCCAGTCCCGAAACCGCTGTGTGACCCCGTTGCCTAATTGAAACTCGCGTCGACAGGACAGAGCACTCTGGGTATTCCGTGCCGCTGCTGGCTTGCGGAGGTCTTCGTATAGCTCTAGAACTTCGGGGACCAGTGTGCGTAATTGGTACGCTTTGGTCGCGTGCTGGTTGAGTAACCCCAATACCGTACCGAGGACGATGGCGTCTTCGATGCTTGTGGCTGTGTCTTGGCCTTGATGCGGTGGAATCTGGCGGGCTGCGGTGCCGAGGAGGGCAATGCGGTCTCGTGTCCAGGGGTGTGCGGAGGCCAGGGGATGTGTCGTTGAGGTGGTGATGGATGGGGCGATGGAGAGGATGGTTTGTAGGCTGGTATATCGTTAGTTCTCTTGATGGGATATGGGGATGAGGGATCGAACCGGTCGTCCCAGCCCCGACTGCTTTCTTGAGCGTCTGTGCTGTCGGCGCGGTAGAGGGTCAAGACAAACGCCTGACCCTGTCGAACAGGGTAGAATATAGCGTGTTGGTCGGGTCCTAACCAGGCTGTGATGCTGCGTCGCTGCCACAGTTCATCGATCTTGGGATTGCTCAGGGCGTCGAGGTGTTTCCGCGAGATGGTTGTCTGGTAGATGACCTCGTCTGCTGTGCCAATCTGGCTGGAATACCCTACAACTTCATCTCGGACCGGGGAATTTCCTGTTCCCATGGATTAGTGATGGACGTACATGAATAACAGAACATACCATCCGTTGTAATCACCACGTCGCCCTGCACCTGTTCCCCATCGTCCAAGATCACCTCTGTAGTCTCACCGAGTACCTCCTTCACCCCGACATGTCGCATCTCAACACCCAGACTTCGCGCCCTATCTCGTAAAACCTGGAGCAAATCCGCTCGATGGATCGTCCTCCGTCGGTTAGCCCAATCCAATCCATACATCAAACAATCATCGGAGACATACATCCACGGTCCCCCGTACACTCGACACGTCTCCTCCCCACACGGCATAGACCGGATCACGCCTCCATCTGTATACCGCCGGAAATCAATCGTCTCGAGCACATCCCCCTTCTCTAACACTGCATCGAGACCCAACTGGCGGAGAAGGTGTGTTCCGTTTGGGGGGATCTGGACGCCTGGGGTTGACTAGATAGCGTTAACCAGATCAAATTCAGCATATAGAAAATATTTCCGTTGCTTTTTGGGCGTAGTGGTTACCTCGACATCAATGTCGCCCTCCAGAACAACCACATCTACATTCTCTCGACGGCACGTAATCGCGCACAAGAGGGCAGAAATATCCCCTCCGACAATAAGGACCTTCATCTTGTTTCCTTCTTCGTGTATTTTCGAGACTAAAAGTTCCGATTTGTTACTAGAAAATTGAACAAGACAGACATTCAGTGGAAATCCCGAACAGGATCCGGGACCCTTCTGCTATTTATCTCACTTCGTCGTGCTCATATCTTCAGCCGGCACTTCTATTCGGCCTCGGGATTGATCGGATCTCAGCCAAGTGGACCGCCTGCAGACACAAAAGCAAATCTTGGGCATTCTTGTCAGCAGTGCTGCAGAGCCCAGCATCGGGATTGAAACCCGGGCTGTCGTGGAGGGGCATTATTGGGTAGCATATTTGCTTTGTTTAGGTACAGGCGCCACTGCATGCGTGCTTTTTCTTTGTGCCATCTCTGCTCTCACGATGCGGGGTAGATTCACGTCGCATCACAGCGATGAATCCAGCCACCGCTTTTCGTCCGATCCAAGTGGTTTGGCCATGATGTCGCATCCGATGTCGACGCCTTCGATGCTCGCGGCGTGACGGATGGAAGACATCTCACCGAACCCAGTCGTTCGGGTTTCAAAATACTCGGTCGGGACGTCTCGGGGGCGAGTGTAGTCTGGGGCGTCTTGGAACCCCGTCTTGCCCTCGTATTGACCTAACGAGCGTAGATATTTCATCACCCCCGCCAGCGAGACATCCACCTGCCAGGATCCCCCTTCGGTTGCTTGTTTGTACAGCGCCGCCATGACCCCGGACGCAAGGAAGAAGCCGCCTGCATGGTCGAGCGCCTGGCATGGGAGAGCACGTGCGGCCTCTCCAGCCCCAAAGTATTCAGCTTCTGACACGTTCATACCGGAGCAGGTCTGGACGAGTGAGTCGAAGCCTCGACGGGTTGACCATGGGCCATCGGGGCCGTACGCGGACATGTTTGCGCAGATAACCCCTCGGTTGGGGCGTCTTTTCATTATTTCTTCCGGGGAGAGACCGCGAGAGGCTAGACTCCCTGGTCGGTAGCCCTGGATGAAGACGTCTGCGTCGTCGAGCAGGGTAGACAGCTCCGCTGCGTCTTTCGTGTCGTTGAGATCGAATTGGATGGTCCTCTTCCCGCAGCCAAATTCCCGGTCGAGATCTGGCAGGTCAGGCAGATGAGGACTCGTCACCCAGAGCACGTCGGCCCCGTGCGCAGCGAGCGTTTTGCCGCACAGAGGGGCCGCAATGACCCGCGACAGTTCAAGGACACGCAGGCCTCGCAGACATTTATCTGCGTGTGGGCCGATCCGGGCTGGTAGGCCGGCGGGGGCGTCGCCGATCTTGCGGAGCAGAATGGGAAAGTCCGCGATGGCTTTGGCTTGGGGGAGGACGTCCCATTGCTCGTAGGTGCGGAGAGCAGCGATGGCGAGGTTGTTGTCGACGGCAGTGGATTCGAGGTCGACGGAGCGCCAGGCGGAGATCTTGGAGGCGACTTCATCCCGCGCTGCGGTTGGAGAGCAGCCAAGGAGGGATTTTGCGCCCTCGCGGTGGTTGGGGAAATTGTCGTGGACGCGGACGTAGCCGTCGGAGGTTCGGTGGAGGCCGCCAATGGGGCCCCAGGACGAGGGGGCGGGGGCCCCGTTCAGGGTGTACAGACGCTCACACTTGAACTCGATGCAGGCGTGGTCTGGGGGCACGCTGACTTTGGGTGGGGGGACGGTGTTTCTGAGGCTGTGGATCTGGGATGCCAGAAGGGCAGAGAGCGCAATGGAGGCTTGGGCGAGATGGCCGACTTTGTAGGAAGAGGGCAGGCCGGGCTGGGAAGATTCGACAATGCAGAGGGAGTCGAGGGTGTCTGCAGGGAGCTGGAGGCCATGCCAGAGATGGGCGATGGTGTCGCGGGGGGTGAAGCTGGTTCTGTCTGGATGGGACATGGTGTATTTCTTAGGTGAATAGATGTGTTTGTCTGTCTGTTTGTTTATATGAGCAGATGGAAGAATTGCTGCCGAGGTACAGCTGCACAAACAATGGTCAGTTCTCAATAAACCATGGCAAGGGAATGTGGGATGATTCCCTACAGACTGCTTCACTGTAACCCAGGGAATGGTTCTTATTGAGGGGGGGGATTGTTCAGGCTGGGGATTCACCAGAGGATTCACCGGGATGAGGGAGGGAGAGAACAATGGATTGTATTCCAATCATCCGCTGCCCCACTGGTATCATGACATCGTAAAGAGATCATGTCGGATTGATAAAGGAGATCCGGTGATAAGCCGCTTATCCAAAGCGGGGTCTGCCGATGGCGACGCCCGCCCGCCTCTATATATATAGCCTTCCGTGCATGCTTCATTCACTCCACGACATCTATACTCCCAACTGCTTCAAAATGGCCAATCTCCCCCACATCTCCAACTGGGTCAATGGCGCCCATACTGCTGCCACCACGAACCGCATCCCCGTCATCAACCCCGCCAATGAGCTCCCCATCGCCACCATCGACGCAACCCCAAAAGAGACCGTCGACAGCATCGTCAACGAATCTCTTTACACATTTCAGAATGGCCCATGGTCGCGCGCCGATGTGTCAGACCGATTCGCCGTCCTCTCCACAGCAGCACGGTTGCTCCGCTCGCACATCCCCGAATTCGTGGAACTAGAAACCCGCCAGACAGGCCGTCCCATTCGCGAGATGCGGGCCCAGCTGGCACGCGTCCCGGAATGGTTGGAGTACTTTGCATCCCTCGCACGTGTCCATGAAGGCCGGGTGACGCCGTTCAAGGGTCCTGTCGTGAACACCCTGACGCGGCTTCCCTTGGGCGTCGTGGCCCTGATCACGCCCTACAATCACCCGCTCCTCATTGCGATGAAAAAGATCGGTGCGGCGCTGGCAGCGGGAAATGTGGTCATTGTCAAGGCGTCAGAGCTGGCACCGCTGTCGGTGCTGAGACTCGGAGCCCTGTTCCAGGAGGCTGGTCTACCTGATGGGGTGTTGCAGATCGTCAGCGGATATGGATATGAGACTGGAAAATATCTCTGTGAGAGTCCATTGCTAGCCAAGATCGATTTGACAGGAGGACTCGCCACATACAAAGCAATTGCGCCGTCTGCATCCGCCAACTTGATCCCCATCACGGCCGAGCTGGGTGGAAAGGCCCCCGTGTGCTTCTTCCCGAGTATGGAGGTCGAGAATGCAGTCAAGGCGGCGCTGTTTGCGAGCTTCATCGCCAGCGGACAGACCTGTGTGACGGGAAGTAGACTCCTGGTCCATACAGATATCTACGACGACTTCACAGCGCTGCTTAAGAAAAGGGTCGAAGCCTTGCGCCTTGGTGATCCGTTCGACGACCAGACGCAGATCGGAACGGTCATATCTAAAACAGCCGTGGAGAGATGCTCCGCATTTGTGGAGAGAGCCGTGAAGGAGGGAGGGAAGGTCCTCTGCGGAGGGAAGCCAACAACGAACCAAGATGGAAAGGGATTCTACTTCCAGCCAACCATCATTGAAATCCGTCCGCAGACGGATCTGGAATGTAACGAGGTATTTGGTCCAGTCATTGCGCTCATCAAATGCCACTCAGAGGAGGATATCATCCGCGTTGCCAACGGCTCCTCATTAGCATTGGGAGCTTCGGTCTGGACAAACGACTTCAAACAGGCGCATCGGGTTGCAGACAAGATCGAGGCGGGAATTGTGTGGATCAACGGACACCATCTCAACGACCCGTCGTCGCCGTGGGGCGGCTTCAAGCAGAGTGGCCTGGGGAAGGAGAACGGGCTGGAGGCGTACGAGAGCTACACAAAGCTCAAGAGCACCGTGATCAACTACGGGGTTCCTCCGGTTTGGTTTGATGATGAGCCTGCAAATGCACGCTATGGCTAGACCTGGCAGCATGGCAAACGTGTAGATCATAGTTTGTTGTCCAGACTTATTAACCGCGATGCCGCATTGTTTCTGAATACAGTCATCTATCCCATCCGAGAACCCGTAGGTGATCCGCTCCGTCACCGAATTCATACTCCAAAGTAGATAAAACTAGTAGACCCTGACCCCACGACCAAACCAACTCCAACCTAGCCACAAACATCCAGACCTACGAACATTGTAAATAGACGCTTAAAAAAACAAATAGAGACCCCAGCCACACCCCAGTGCGCCACCCGGCATTCAAGCACATCAAACGACAAGAAACACACGTAGGATAGATACAAAAATAAAATACCAAGGATAAGCAGACAGACTTTCAGATAACTAATTAATCAATTACAGATCATTATAAAAAATTAGTTACCGTGTTTCTGCTGCGCAGATCTAAGAAGTGGTGCTGTGGTCCATGTCAGACGAGGAGGTCTGGGAGCTGCTGAAAGATGTTGTTAGTCCGGGGGCGGCAGAGACGCTGGAGGAGTTCGGGACTGGGGGGCTGGTAGGAGCATATGGGTTGTGTCTGGGTCAGAATGTTAAGACTTGGGTTATTCACTTCTAGAATTCTATACATGTGATTTTTTTCGTTGATTCGTACTGTGAGATCTGGATTGGGATTCATGGGGTTTAATAGGTGTTCTGGCTTGAGATTCTTGCTTTGATGGGAAGCGCGTACATAGCTGGTATCAGGGTAAAGGGAGTTGATATATGAGATGATAGGAATTGCATTGTTGTTATTATGGTTATTATTAGGAAATTAAAAAACAGTCAATCAAACGAATAAGATCATTCTGCTCCACTCAACAGTACTCACAAATCAGCTTGCAAAGGGGTTAAATATCCAGTACGTATCATGAACCAGCCCAGATCGATAAAGTGCAACGATCGCAGGTGGCATAATAGTACCTCGTATTTCCCCTGGCTTAGATTTTCCAAATTCTCAAGGTCTGATCCTGGCCGACCGCGAGGAAACAACTCTCATCACTGGAACAAACCGGAGGCATGGTACCTTGGGGGAACTTGTGCATAATAGAGGACAAGGTATCGTACACATCGGTTGCCACGTCATTGCAGTGGCACATCAGTTTCCTCCCTCTATCGAAAAAGCGGGCCGATGGATACCAATCAAGCCCCGAAGCATTCTTCGCTACCATCACTCTTCCCCCCACGTCTTTCAACGCCGCGTCCCACAGGGTGGTTTCCTGCGGATTGGCTGTAGCCAGGAGGAGCCTATTTGAAGTCCAATTGATCCATCCCGGGAAAACCCCACAGGGAAGCCAATCAAAGATCTTCGCTCCCGTCGCGATTGCGTACACACGGATACCGAATGAACCATATAAGGCGATACACTTGGAGTTTGGCGAGAAACCCCCATGCCATACGCACGCCTTAGTCAGATCAAGGATGTGCTCGCAGCCGCCAGTGGCAGCGTTCCAAATTCGAACTTTGTCGTCGCGTTCGACCACGGCGATTGATGTGGAATCTGGGCTCACGGCTGCCCATCGAACCCCACGAGAATGGCCAGGTAGATACGTCCGAAGCCGCCTTGCTGTGACATCCCATACAGTGACATGTGGAAAAGGCCCAGCGCCTACCTCTCTCTCGAATCCTTTATCCTGGGTGAAACATATCATGACACTTCCGTCCGAACTGAAGACCGCCATGTTTTCCTGCACTGTGACCTGATGTTTGTTGGCGTATGGTTTTCCGTGGCTATCAAGATACCAAATCTTGACACAGTCCGCTAAAGAAACGAGCATATATCCTCCATCATTCGTCCACGTGGGAGCAAATGAGAGTTGGCTGATGCCCACCGAACCCTCGATCACCTCAATGTGCCCGGACCGAGAATAGATATGAATCTCCTTTCCAACAGCGACTGCAACAAACCTGTCGCCCGGGCTCAGGGCGAGAGCACTTGCCGGTCCCCGAAGTGGCACTTTGCCAGTCTCTTCGCCCAACTTGTGCCATACTACTCTGTAGGATTCAGAGTCATTATCTGTGGCATTGTAGAAGATGCCCTGCGTCGAGGCTTTTCTCTCGAGAGACATGGCAGGCTTCTGAGAAGGGAGATAGAGTCGGAGGCGTAGATGAGGAAGAGGACACTGTATAGGAAGATGGAACTGTATAGGAAGAGGAAGTTGTATAGGATGAGGGAAGCGAGAGGAAGAGGCAATATAAACAAAGCTGTGGCAATAAAGTGAGGGGTCCTAGAGAAGCGAGGATCCTGGTACCGAGTGCCAGGGAGGAAATTACAGCCGAATTGGTTTTTTGATTCTCGAATTTGATCGTTGATGAAGTCCCTCGGCGATGGAAAACCTGAATTCAGCAAGTTATCCAGTGCACATCCATGTTAAGGTAGTATTTACTGTCAACTAATCGGCCTTCGGCCGTGGCAGCTGGATCTTTGGCTCCGCCAAAGCATGTTTCTCCCGCCAGGCACGTACTGGCGTTGTGAGGTGATACAGACGAGATATGTCCCAATGGTCAATGGTTCCTTTCATTTCTCTTGGCCCAACCCCCCAATTCACATGTCGTCGTGCTAAAGGAACTGACGACGCCCAGGCCCCGATGCCGATGTCCGCCCCGACGGGCAAACCATGGATGGTCCATTGGTATGATACAACCGTGGCGTGATGACGGATCCTTGGATGCTCTGCCAGGAGCTGAGCCTGTACCTGGTTCCAATTTCTCACAAGGGACTGTATTTCAATGGTTTGATTGTACTGATCAGTGATACCGTAAAGCTTGGGTAAATCCCTGATATAATGCTCACTCACGCTTATGTACAGAACACAAGGGGACCTGGTTACTTTCTTCCGGGTTACTGAACAAAGAGAATACATTAGCATATATCCATTAATCCATATCAAGTCTAGCAACGAGACACTAACTCTAGGCAATCACTTGTGGAGGTGTCCGCGCTGCTCGTTTACAATCAGGGTCCAGCCAGCCACAAAATTGACGCATGTGAAAACGAGTAAATGCCAGTGGCCTATCGGACCTGTATAGCTGCATAATACTTACGTTTGATCTCCAAACCCTGTTTCAGCGCGGTTTCCGCATCCATGGCATTCGGGTGGGGGTGGCGGAGAGGTGCGGAGGGCGGAGCGCACATGAAATCCCTCGGAATTGTACGATATCAAGAGGGATTGGAAATAGAGACTCCTTCTAGTTCATGGATTGGCATGTTGTAGTAAAATCCAATTTCTGTCCCACATGTCAACTCGTAGTCCAAGTGCGTAGTGGGTGTCAAGCCATAAACAACAACTATCTTGTGACAGAACCTCGGTGCTAAATAGAAAACAGGTCGAGAATGATCGTAAAAGCACATGTCTACCATAGTGTTTCGTTTCCATTGTAGTCGAGGAATTGGTTCGAGTTAGCTCTGTTGGCATTATCGATCTGGTTAGATTAAATATTAGTTTCTTTTGCAGTCTTTGATGGCATCTTCAAGGGCGAGACACACCAAGTTGAGGATCCCTCGCGCAGACTCCTCTACAGGGACTTCTGCCTGTTCTAGGCCTTGCTTTCTCGCTGAACTGTTGCCCATGTCTGTTTGTACCCATCTGCGGATTTCAAAGGTTAGCCTATCATCTTTCTTATAATGGAGAGAGAGGGGAGGATGGCAAGGCTACCCTGGGTGGATAGGAAAGGTAACTAGGTCTTTGTCCTGGAAGTAGATCTTGCGGATAATGTAGTTCAACGCGGCCTTTGAGGCGCCATATGCAATATTCGAACTGGGCCTAGCAGCCACATCGAGAATCGATCCAGATGTAGACGAGATGGCCACGAATTTTCCACCTGAACGTAAAAGAGGCTTGGTTGCCTGGTAAAGCAACAATACTGCTATCGCGTTGACGTTGAAATGATCCGTCATCACCTGCTTTTTTACCACAGCTGCAGGAGCCTTTTCTCTCGAGATTCCGGCGTTGGCAATAACCACATCCAGATGGGGAATTTTGTGTGTCTCTTCCAGTGACTTCACCACGGTTAAAGCGTCGTCATCACTTGCGCTGTCGATTTGTTCGATGATCAATGTATTTTGCTTTTCGTTGGGAAGGGCCAGAAGGCGTGGGCTGGCCGACCCAATGTCACGGACAGCTGCTATCACGGTGGTTTCAGGGCGGCAAAGTAATTGCTGCACTAATTCTATCCCTAGACCTGTTTATACATTATCGATGAAACGGTTAGCAATAAGCACACTAGAATAATCTTCTTGATAATGGTGATTAGATGTGTGGAGCGAGAAAGCAACCGAGAAAATCCTCACCTCGACTTGCGCCCGTCACCAGGTAATATTTGTGCTCTGATACGGTCATTGCGACAGCTGTTATATATGTAAGCTAGAAGAGATTTATTTCCCATGATCCATACACAGACCAGGGCGAAGTGCGCACAAAGTTTTATATGAAGATAGGCCAAGTCCCACTGCCACAGCTGATCATGACGATATAACGCATATGGAGGTATTTTCGTGCCAGTGAAATCGAGTTGGCACCGGCGGCTACCGGAAAAGGAGCTGCAGTCAAGGAGCAATTTCATAACACACCTTCCTGAATCCGACATTAGATTTATGCAGCATTTGAGGTGGGTACATTAACAACTTACAGTGATTGACCGGTGCAGAATTTAGTATCATAGTCATGGGCCAATGATCTGATTGTGCTATCATGCCATCGTGGCCCAGTATAGTTTGTTTTCAGGAATTCCGTCTCAGTGCACGGGCTTCAGTAGAAGTGTGTACTGTGTGCCTGTGAAACATGATGCTTTCCCCCCTGCCCTCTGCTTGCATAGCTGCAGTGATACCCAACGGCTCCATCCTACCCGGGCGACTTTGGACTAAAAACGCACCAAAAAAGAGGGGTAGTAGGCCCAGCCTCAGCTGTCGCCAATATACATGGTGGAATGCAGCGCGCCCCGTTTGGAAAGCCACATAAAGGACCGGCCCACTTCCGGCTTTAATTGCATGCATGAGGATGGATCAGAGTGCATACAGCTAGACCAAAGAGATCTCCTGATTTTAGGTCAGGAGTGACTAGTATGGGAGGTGGAGGTAGGTTCCAACATGTACTACTTGATCAATAAGTATGCACCGGTTGAAGCCGGACAACGACCATCGACACTCCGTCAGTCGGAACGAGCGTCCCTTTGCTTTTTGACCCACGCGATCACACGAGGGGATGAAGCAGGCCCGCGGCTTACCTACCCAAAGTATTTCGTATGATTCGATATTGAGTTCCCCAAGGCTCCCTATCTCTCAGATAGACCGACTCTCGGTGATTGTAAAGCTGAGATGATGTTGGAGGCAAAAGGGGGATGGCGGTAGTTGTGCACTTGTGCTGGACGCACAGCCAAGATATTACTTGAATATGTATGACTTTCGGCCCACAAAAAAAGGCTAGGGTAGTTGGAATGAGATAATTGAAAGAGGGTGAGGGATGGCTCATGCAGGAGTGATAGATGAATTTAGAAATATCTTGATATCAATTCTCATTGCGAGAGACATACTATTATGCAATGCATCTTTGGAGCAACCTATCCCGTGTTGAATTCATGTGCATGACAAAATGTAAATTAAACGAGATGTATAATCCTTTTCTCCTTTTGTACCTTATCCCACTCGTCTTCACGAACTATGCCAATAGTCACTCGTTGAGCGACATTATCATCCCTCCACTCAATCAACATGACGTTCACAAGGGGTACCGATACACCAAATTCACGTGGATACCAGGTTTCTAACATCTCATCAAACATATATTGCAGATACTCGTCATCCCTTCCTCTTTTTTCGTTCGGCAGGTGTAAGCCATGTAAAGCAACGCGACTTCTTTCCTTCAAGTATTGACCGAGAGATTTCAATAAGGTCTAGACGTCTGCTGCATTTCTGTTCCATGGCATTCTCACCAATCAAAAACCCCACAGTGCTAGACTGCGCAAACACTTTGGTCACAGGATATCGGTTGTCACTCGAGGGGTCCTCAAACTGGAATGATGTGATCGCTGCTATATTTGTCTGGAAGCTCAACGTATCTGCATCGCCGTTCTTCGTGACCAATTCAAGACAGCTTGTAAAAGTGGTAGGCTGGGATGTATCGCCTTTACTGATCAAATAATGCGTGACTGTACCCTCACAGGCCGTCCACGACCAGGATGGAAATTGATTATTAGCGGCGTCGGATGAAATCGGGAGAATTGGTACTTGGCTCGTCCAGAGCAAAGCCCAGCCCATGATGGATCCAGCGAGACCGTAGATGAATGGGATCTGATACCGTTTCTCTATTGCGGAGATGATACCTTGGAATGCATTCAGCCTGTCCGAGCGGTAGGAGAGCTTGCGTCCACAATACCCTTCAACGTACTTCGTGTAATCTCCGCAGGCCACTTGACAGGTGGATAGGTGCTTACTATGCCCTTTTATCTCTTTCACGACATCATCAATGATTTTGCGAGGGTTCGGATGGTCCCAATGCAAAGGTGGTTCTGGAGTCCGCAGGTAAGGAAGATCACGGCAGAAGCTGGTCCCTTCGACTGGAACCATCTTTTGGTCTCGTTCGTATTCTGTTTTGATGGACAACTGGCACTGGAAATACGCCTGCCAGGGGGTGAAATAGATGCACCGCGGTGAAAGAATGCGTTCCTGAAATGTCCATCCCCGTGTTTCATATACTGATCCTGCCAGGATATGACAAAGGTCGGGAGGCTGTACAATGAGAATCTTGTCCTTGAATCTGACTTTCAGGTCCACCATCGCTGGGCGAGAACCAGGCTGTACTCCAGAAAGAGGCGAGTCTGCATTTGTACCGGCGACATTCACAATGGTGCAAATTGCGTGGCTATAGATCAAGTCCATGTTCGAGATCTGAGTATGTTTTGTCTGTGCATTATCCTGGACAATGCATAGACTATCGACCCAGAGTAACCGCTCCCCAATCGAACGGACCAATTGAATGGCATCTCGGACGACATGGGAGAGTCTTGCTTTTTCCTCCGACAGCGCGCCATGCTGAGAAAGCTTCTCTTTGTTTCCCTCGGTCAATTCGAGATGTCGTACACCTCCCATAACATAACTCAAAGCAACATAGCGCTGGCGTGTGGAAGACTTGATAATGCAGAGGTTCTCGACGTCGATTAGGTAAGTTTCGTGCTCATCCAACAATAAATCGGGATCGCATAGACTATCGTGGGACTGCTTGCAATGCTGCAGCTATTCGTGGACGACTCTTGGCTCCAAGGTGCCTACTAATGATGGTATGATAGACGTACTATGTGCATAATAATCCTCAACGTGGATTGTGGCCAGTCTTTTGTCCCCAACTAGCAATGCTGGAAAACTCTCATCGTCACCAAGATATTTCATGTAGCAGTGTTTTCCAGAACCGATGGTGCCAATTGAGCTCGGATAAAATGCCAAAATCCCAGATATAAAACGGCAGAAGTAGCATGTCCCGGTCTCAAGCTGGTCAACTGGATTCAAACTTTGTCTGGTCAAGGTGGATCCGCACAGGAACCAGGTCGATATGTCGTCGCACTTGCTGCACAATCCAGAACTTTCATCGTCTGCTGTACTCCCAGGGTTGAGAGTAGATTCTGTTTCATCAAGGGACATGGTTGTAGTGGGTGGTTCTGACTCCATCATCTATTCTTTTTGACTTGCGGGCTTTCGGGTGAATACCAATTAGCTGAGACTTGGGTGGTTTAAGTGTCGCCGACCGAGAGGATTTGAACTAAATTTCAAGTCGAGCTGTCTTTAGGCACAATGTTGTAAGGCTGTGCTGTGTCGAATCCTGGTTCCAAATATAAAGCCACCACTGTCGAATTATCGATCCACACGTCCCCTACCAACTCTACTCTATCATAATTTGCCACAGGATCTTCATGACCGCGGCCTTGATGAGGTTTCTATCGCTTCCTACCCAAAGTATCATGATACCACTGCCGTCTCTCGGTCTGCCGCAGACACACGATGATTCCCACCCAGATGATACAATTAAGTAAGATTATTACTGCAAATATAGCTAATTCTGAAGCTGGACTTATACTCTGTATTTTAGGATCCCATGAAATCACCAGGTAGTGAGCCTGCCTGTCTGCCCAACGGAGCTGCATGGCTCTACACCAGCTGTAACTCTGATTGGCCGTGAGTTGTCAGTAGAAGATCAAACAGACCTGAGTCATGGATTTGTGCAACCAAATGGTGGTGTGGAGAGGAATCCTGGATGATCATTGGTAGTCCCAACTGACTCTATACTTCTCTTGCCAGCTTCAATCAATGTAAAAGATAAATAAGAAGATACTATTATCATATTACTTACTACACTGTATATAACATATAAAAATAAGGTATAAAAAACAAAAACATACAACAGAAGGGATTCGCTGGTGGTCACCCACCCAACTACTAACCTCCCGGCGTGTGGCTTAAGTACGGCTGAGCGGACGGGAAGCCCTGTTTTCCACACCCTGTGGTCGTATGTATCAGATTGTTCCTTACTCTTAAATATATAGTACACTACAATTAAATTTCTCCCACCCCGCGTTTTTCTCAGCGGTTGTTTATGCCCCCCGTTACGTGAGGATTGGTCTGGCCTACCGCATCCAACCCGATCCAAGTCATCCACTATTGGACGTGGAAGCCCCAGCATCTTCTCCCCGTCATCGGATCCGGCTTTCTCGCCCACGCGTTGCTCCCACGCGCGCAGTTTGACCCCCATCCACTTCCCCGGGCTGTCTGGATCTGCGAGCTGCACGTCCTGTCGTGGCTGGAAGTATAAGATCTCCTGGCGGGTCATGTATGGCCCCTAACCACAATGAGTCGCTATCTCACCCCATCCAAGGTCGCGCTCCTCTGCCTCATCTCCATCTATACCGAAGGAGTCATCCCCAACTCCTCTGCCATCCATGTCCTCTCTTTTCTTATCACCAGTCTAAGTCCTCTGGAAAGAACCCCCAATTCCCCATTAAAAGACCCGGACACGCGATGCTCGGTCTCTATTGATGATCTGGAAGACGCTCTAACGAGCCATCCATCCTCCATCCCGGGACGTTCAATCTGGGATCTCTTCCTCAAAAAGATCTGGTCCATCGACTGCTGCGATGCTTTGGAGGTTTTCTTCGCCGATATTTCCGCCATCCTGGTCAAGTCCCGTGAAGAGCAGATCCGCGATCGAGATGCAGGCCTCGCACCCGAAACGGGCTGTATGCGTCTGTCTCGGTGCTCCCCCTTGGGCGCATTTGTGAGACGAGCTCAGCTAGAGTTCACCCGACTACAGTTCCATGACTCTGTCAAGCTCTGGCAGGGGTTTGTCAAGTATCGGCTGCCCACGTATCATGTATGGGCACGGAAAAACCCGTCTCTTGAGCAGGCGCCTGTGGATATCAACCTGCTAAACCTTAGTCTGGATCCGACGGATCACCTTGCGCAGGTGGCGTACGGCAATATCGAGGATGATTCGGAGGATGAACAGTACGTCAGCACAAAGGACGTTGAACGACTTCTCGAGTTCCAAATTAGCGAGTTGCAAAGTAATCTCCCCCTCGAATCAATAGAGTAAACGCTTATGGGACCTAGGTTTGGGAGGAAGAGTGCCGGACGGCATGAAGGCTCAACTCGAACGCATCATCATGTCGGGGGTGACCGTTCCTAATCTCGTGCATTACTTAAGGTACGGACTAGCTACTGAATGAGCCATTCTTCCAGTTATTAATTCTCTAGGTTCCTCGATGCCTGGAGGGCCGGAGATTACCCGTCTTCCTTTGACAACCTGCACCGCTACTTCGACTGTACTATGCATAGTCGCGATCGAAGCTCCTATCAGTACGCGTTGCTTAATCTTGCTATCCTGCAAGCTGATTTTGGATGCTACGGAGAGGCCGTCTCTGCCATGCAGGAGGCTGTTTCTATTGCTCGAGAATCGCACGACATGAACTGCTTGAATTTCTGCATGAGCTGGCTGTATCACTTCGGCAAAGCGTTTCCCGAGCAGATGAAAGATGTGCAGAACACAGGCATGTTGGGTAACGAAAAGGAAGGCCTCGCGTTTCTGAAGGCCAAGGCAAAGGAAACCGAAATGTGGAGCCTTCTCAGTACGACGCTGTTGAGCGAAGCGAAACTCGAGCTGCATAATGTGAGTGGCGCCTTGTCTACCAGCTTCGAGTCTAACATTCTCTAGGGAGAGAGTCTTGCCTCGTCTATTGAGAACATAATTCGAGCATCGCATCTCAATGTTACAAAAAACCTATCCAACTCCGTGGGTCCGCAGTTTCTCCTACAGACTGCACTTTATTCCAGAATAGGTATGCCTCGCTCCATGCCATTGTTCAATCCCAGCTAAGTCCACAGGCATCACGCATCTCGCATGGCTGAGCAGCGAGATATTCCGCGAATGCTACGCGAACAAGGCACCATTCGAAGACTATCTCAAGAGCACATTCCGTAGCTGCCAGCTCGTACGTTAAACCCCCATTCCAGCGTACAACACTACTAACTGCCCACAGCTAGCGCAGCAGGGCCGCTACTCCGAGGTATCAGCCCGAATGAACCAAATTTCCCCGGAAAAGCTTCGCTCCCTGAAAACATCCCAATACTGGATATTCTTCTCTGGCATCCTACAACTCCGACGTCAAATATACCGGTATACCCCCTACCCCTACCCCAATTCTCAGCCCACCCACACTAACAACCACACAGCGACAACAAAGTCGCGGCCGAACACCTCCTCGCCCAACTCCAAGCCATCCAACTCCCCGATAACGACATCACCCTCCTCCTCTCCATCCTCACCATCGACCTCCGCATCCGCCAAGGCCACTATGCGCGCGCACTCGACCTCGTCGAAAAAACCGCCCAAACCATCCACCAAGACAACTTCGACATCTTCACCCAAGTCAAACTCCTCTGTCTGAAAGCCTCCATCCTCCAAAAAACTGGCCACCCACAACGCGGCTTCTCCCTCGCCATGCGAGCCGCCAGCATCGCGCACCGCTCGCGCCTCCTCCCCAGCCTCTGGGAATCTATCTGCGTGCTCGCAGGCGTTCTCCTCAGCTTACGCGAATTCGACGCCGTATCCGAGCTAACCGAGAGCATCATGCCCCAAATCCTCGAGACAAGCGACTGCGACCTAGCCGCACAAGCCTACTCTCTCCTCGTAGACGCAAACATGGGCATCGCCGGAACGCAGGGCCGCCAAACAAACTCCGTCTCAAAAAAGGAACACATCAATCGCGCGTTGGGGTACCTGGATTGTGCATATGAGCAGTACGAGGAAATCGAGGATATCAAGGGACAGTGTGAGATGGTGGCGAAGAAAGCAACGGTTATGCATTTAACGGGGGATTCGGTCCTGGCGAATGATTATGCGGCTAAGTATTTGGATCTCAAGAGACAGAGTCGGATAGATGGGGAAGAGGTTTAGGGTGGCTGCCTGCTTTCTTTCTTCCTTTATTTCTTGTCGGTCTTTGATGTATGATATGGTGTGGTGGACCGTTGAACAAAATTAATGATTGCCTGTTTAGTTTGCGGCTCCATTGTACCTTAGGCAGCAATTGACTTTTGATAGTAGTGTACTCTACGAAAAGGGTGTTTGGGATTCTTTCAATATCCTCCAATAGTAATTTCGATCGTAACAGCGAAGCATCGGGTGGAAAGCATCTGTACCAGGCGAGACGGAGACTGGAGGCTCATTAACCGGCCCAACGCCGGTTAATCTGGCAGATTCATTCCGTGCAATCTTTCGGACCGCTCTGGCTTTCGTTATGCCTATTCCTTGTCCAAGACAGGAAAGACCTTTCTACTCGGAGAAAAGATATACCAAAACCAACATAATCCATGCTGATTATCAACAAACAAGGCAACAAAGGAAAAGGAAGCTTAGCAGTATTGTGTGTCACGCTATCTCAATTCCACCACTGAGCACCGAATCCCCGGTCATTCTATCTTCTGCATATTTTGCCGATAAATATACATGTTCTTTGATTTTCCCTCCCGTCAACAGTCAAGATCAATCAAAGAAGCTGTACTCCCATCATCCACTGCGGGGCATTTAGGTGGCCTTGTCATTGTTGTGGTAGTTGACGCTGGAGTTCCAGCTGCGAGGTTAATTAGCATGTATGCTCGGCTGTAGCTTGTATTCGATGTTAGATAAGTGGCAGGTGGAAACTCACAAGATAGTCTAAAGGAAGAATGTATTCGTCAGTATTCAGTAATCGTATAGCTAGAATAAACAAGTGGCACGCACCTTGTCACCATCTCCCCAGGGGAAGTTCTTCACGCGGATGTTCTGGTAGGGGTACTCGGTACGCTCCTCAAGAGGGGCCATGTGCGCCCAGTGCTCCCAGTGCTCGTTCCAGAGGTTGTAGGAGTTGACACCGCCGGCAATGAGAACGGGGATGACGGCGCTGGAGAAGGTGAGTCTTTACTATAGGTCAATTGCGGTAGTATTAGCTAGCCCACATACTAGATGGAGAGCTTGCGCCACAGGTCTAGAACAGCAAAACAGCCATTGAGTCAGCACAGCCCGTTTCCATTCCATATCCTGACACCAATTGGAGAGATACGCACCACTGGTAGCAGCAGCGTGGTGCTTGACGGCCTCTCTCTCGCGGTTGAACTCGTTGTCGACGGCCCAAGAGGGAAGCTGCTTGGAGTCGGTGCTGTTGGCACGGCGCTGGACGGTCGAGCGGACCGGAGCGGCACGCAGCTGCTGGGCAGCGCGCTGGGACAGACGAAGGGCGTTGCGCTGGGGGAACATGGTTGGGGTGGGTTGGAGTGGAGGAGTGACGTTGGAGGAATGGGACGACGTCTTTGACGGTGGGATTATCCCGGACGTCGGCCCTTCCGGCTTAACGAAACAAAAGCCGTTTAGCGTCCCCGTGATTCGCTGTCGCCGCTCTGGCTTATGTCAGCGCCCGGGTCGGATCGCGTGATGTCACGGTCACGTGCCAGTCACGCGGATCGGAATGCGATTGGGGAGATCCTTACTCTGTACTACTGCCTCGCGGTTGATGGCCAGCGTCGGTGTCATCCATCTAGTCTCGTTGTTGCGTTGTCGCATTGGTGGCTCGTTTTGGAATCACGCTTGTGGTGAATGGGTTAACTTGGCACCCTTGGAAAGATATGTGTGATTCGCGTCCTGATTGCCGGGATGGGGTTTCGAATTACAACATGGAATGGTGCGTTTGGATTGCGCCTTGGACATTGACGAGATGCTGACCGTCTTCAGTCAATGGGATTCGGTGTGTGGTACTAGGCTATGCCGGGGTCGCGTCGCTGACCTGATGCAGAAATCCGTTCTCCTACGAGCCATGGAGAGGCAAGCGGACCTTCGATGTATGCTTTCCGTTGGCCACTTCACAAGCGCCGGACTGATATCAGCAGGCCATGTTTGACACCCTCGAGGCCGACATTGTCGTCTTTCAAGAAACGAAGATCCAGCGCAAAGACCTGCGCGATGACATGGTCTTAGTGCCTGGTTGGGACTGCTACTTTAGCCTGCCTCGAGTCAAGAAAGGTGCGTATTTCACGTCTCTGGACGGTTGATCGGGCGGCTGATTGCCGTAGGATACTCTGGAGTTGTGATATACACACGCAACGCGACATGTGCCCCCATTCGTGCCGAGGAAGGTCTCACGGGAGTGCTTTGTCCTCCAAATTCGTCCGTCTCTTTTCGGGACCTCCCAGAGGCGCAACAGATTGGTGGCTATCCCACCATCGAACAGTTGTCGCAGCTCGACCTTGATGCGGAAATGCTAGACTCCGAGGGCCGTTGCGTTATCCTTGAATTCCCCGCCTTTGTTCTCCTGGGAATCTACTCGCCGGCCAATCGGGACGAGAGCCGCGACTCTTTCCGTCACAACTTCATTGATTTGATGGATGTGCGGATTCGGAACCTGGTTGCCCTGGGGAAGAGGGTATTCGTGACGGGGGATCTGAATATCTCTCGAGGGGAGATCGATGCAGCACATGCGGGGGAGGCCATCCGGAAAGGAACATTGACAGAGGACGAGTTTGTATCCATTCATGCGCGACGTGTGTTCAACCAGCTACTCTCCGACGGGAAGGTCATTGGGGAGCGAGAGGAAGGCAGAGAGCAGCCTGTTATGCATGATATCTGCCGCTCCTTCCACCCGGACCGCAAGGGGATGTACACGTGCTGGGAGCAACGCATCAATGCCCGTCCTGGGAACTATGGCTCGAGGATTGACTATGTCCTGTGCAGTTTGGATATACAACATTGGTTCTGCGACTCGAACATACAAGAAGGCCTTATGGTACTGATCCCACTGACCTATAAGGAAACTTGCTGACTCTGACTGCTTAGGGTTCCGATCATTGTCCCGTATATGCGGTGTTCAAAGATACTGTAATTTTCGGGGATAAGCAAGTTTGCATCCACGACATTATGAATCCACCCGGGATGTTCGAAAATGGCCAGCGCCAACAGGAGTACACGACCAAATGTTTACTGCCTATTTCAGGCCGCTTGATACCGGAGTTCGACAAGCGAAGGAGTATCAAGGATATGTTTATGCGCAAACCCAGCAGCGCGTCGCAGAGTTCTCCAATTGGGACCCCTACGCTCTCTCGTGCGGTTTCAGCTCAAGAGCAAGAAACGACGGCTGCCATCAAAAACGCCCCAACGGAAGCACTCAGCAACCCTTCCATGTCGAAGAACGATCCTCAACCCAAAGGCGTTGTCCGGAAGCGGTCCGAAAAGAACGACTCACCTGTGAAACGTTCGAAGTCAGTATCTGCCTCGGCACCCGCGCCGCCTACTGCTGGACAGAAATCACTCAAGGGGTTCTTCAAGCCGAAGAATGCCCCGGTCAATCAGACCAGCGGGAGTCCAACCGACACCACTAGCCCAGCTACTGTGCCACCACCTGCATCACCCCACAAGCCCATCAATCCGACAAATCATGGACAGCTAAATGATGAACAAGTCGCAGCAGCCATCGATAGAGAACTCAACGGGGAAATTGGCCCGCCTATATCAGCGACAGCAACCACCCCGAAGGAAGATGACACGGTCATCGACCCAATCGTCAGCAAGGAGGACTGGTCCAAGCTATTTACGAAGAAGCGAGCGCCTAAATGCGAAGGTCACCAAGAATATTGCATCAGCCTGACGACGAAGAAACCCGGAGTCAATTGCGGCCGGTCCTTTTGGATATGTCCCAGACCTCTTGGGCCCAGCGGCAATAAGGAGAAGGGCACACAATGGCGGTGTCCGACATTCATCTGGGCGAGTGACCGGAGCTCGTCGACATTGTAGGTAGCCACGGCAACGCGAGGCACTATTCCCTAACCTACATACTATGATGTAATAAGCGATACCCATTGTCCATTAATAGCCATAGCATTGACTGTAGAACAATACCCCCAGTCTCAATAACCACCCCATGATTCACATAACGGAACTATAAGCCTGTGGCCCAATCACACCGCAAGGATCATCCCATATGTATAGCAACCACCAGCAACAGTAATATCAAGGTAGGTAGTTAGTTACCTGTGGTAATCAACCCCATCTACTAGCGACGTTCCTTTTAGCTACTCACAGTGGCATTGATCTATCAACACCAGAATTGATTCATGTTTTCTTATCCGGCCTAGATCAACCTCACGCCAAATGCCTCGGCCACACAGGCTCGTCAGTAAATAACACTTCCCATGCAGATATAGTCCTCTTATCAAGTGGGTCCAGCTGAACTCTATCTTGACTTCGCTTGAGTGTGGGTCTGGCCATATCTTAATAAAGTAATACCTCCCTCTTGTCTAGCCTTCCCAGACTCAATATCCCATTGTCTAGGCCACAAATAGTGGAGATCTGACTTGTGAGTTACGGATACGCAGGGGGCTTAGTGTTACTCTTAAAAGCTAAGTCGAATGTTTGCTGCAAATTGTAAGTTACTGTGACATAATGTTTTGGGGTGAGATACGCCCTCCTTGGATAAGGATAGTGATATTTATTTGTGAACTGAACTGTCTAAAGGTTTGTCATCGTAGACATATATGCGGTTGATTTTAAAACAGAAATGGTTTTTGACCCCCCCTGTCTTCTTTCCGCCCACGGGAATAAGATGGAAAGGGGAAGACGATTAGTGGAATAGAAGAAAATAGGGAAGAAAATCCGAGCCCCATCTGGATACATGGGGATTATGGATTACAGAGAAAGTCTGTCATGCTCCCCCAAAAGCCCGTGCTGGCTGTTAAATATCATATAGTAAGAACGGACGAAAGGGAAAAGGAAGGAAAGGTCGGACCGACTCATCCCCTTTAATAAAGATCCGTAATGTAGTCCGAGAACTCAATGGTCTCGCCAATATGTCGGTCTGCGAAGCTGATCTGGGGTGATGGAGTTGGGTACATCGCTGCGCTGAAGTCTGTCTGAACCTGTTCGATCAACGAGTCCAATGTCTCTGGGTCGAGCTGGAAGTGCTCTTCCGATAGCAATGGCATGTCACTCGGTACCAAGTCGCTGCAGATTATGTCGCCGGTGTGCATAAGGGGCATGTTATATTCCGTAAAGAAGTTCATCGTCCCCTCAATTCCAGTGTCATCTATTTGCAGGTTTGTGTCGATCGAAGGACTAGTGGTTTCGGTGCTGGTAGTAGTAATATCCGGCGACTTGTATTCTGTCGTCGGTTTAGGATACTGACGAGACGACGTGCGACGCTTCTTTTCGGATGGCCTGCGTGGCGTGTACTGATAATCGGGATGCGCCTCTGCGTGCTTTCGCTTCAATTCGTCGGCCAGGGCTTTGAATTCTACCCTGATGTCTTCGGATTCTGCCTTCCATTGCTTTCCTAGGATGACGGCTGGGGATGTTAGCATACCTATTGATTTTTTGGCGTAGCTGAAAACCCACATATTTCGTTATTCGAGAGACTAGGGTGAGCCTCCTTGAGCTTAGGATGATGATGCTGGCGGTATAGGATGAATGCATTTGGCGGACGAGGTACTTTTGCAGCCTTAACAGGAACCGAAGGCCGCTCATGCTTTTTCACAGGGACTTTAAACGATTCAAATTCGAAGCAAGATGCCACTTCGTGAGATGCAACGGATATTGCTGTACCTGAAAAAGCCGGTGTACGCATGACACGGAGTGCGTTTATAGACTCATCGACAAAAGCTACTACCGGAGCATCAATTAGAGCACTACCCCTATATGTAAGCCTGTATGTTATTTTGTGCTGTTATAGATTTCTTACCCAAGACGAGACTTGATTTTATTGACATTGCTTTGGCCGATCATATCGGTGACATTTATTGGAAGCAACACTTCATTGTTCGTGGACCCGAGATGGCGCAAAGCATCCTGCCAAAGCAGCTCTGTAAGCTTCTCGCTGGATTCAGTAGTGTGCTTCAAAGCCAGAGGTATAGAATTCATATCGGTATTCGTGATATAAGCTAGAGGGTTTAAGAGTTGCTAAGTCGATAACCATAGCCTTAGGCGATAGTTTCGGAGCATCAAGAGCAAGCAAAGAAAAGTATAGGAAAGACCATGTATAAAGTAACTCAAGACAGTATTTAATAATAACATTTTCAGGTAATAAATAAAAGAGGAGTATTTGGGATTAGACATTACGAATGGAGCTGTGTTCCAGGTGGTGGCGGGAGGCTGGTACCATTCTTTGTTGAGTTAGAGGAGGGCGTGAATTTTTGAGGTAGATTCACGAACTGGTGTTATGCTCCGTAGGCGCTAGCTGATCGTTTGGTTACGTTAATACACGTCCTCACTCGATTATACTTCTTTCTTAGTCTTTTTTTTTTGGTTAGTCTTTCTATTTTCTTGTCTTATAACCTTCTCTTGCTGTTTGTGTTCCACCTTCATACGCATTGAGTCTCAGAAGCCATCAATCGCTCCCATATCTCACGATGGAGCTCATCGTTAATACTCTACTGCAGTTCCTTGACGGCATGGCTGGCAATGCAAAGCATGCTGCTCAGCTACGTGAAAAAGCATCATACATTTCAGCTTCCTTTTGTGTCCACAAGAACGTCGGTAGACTCATGGCGCAGATTACTGCATTGACAAAGGGCGAAAAATTGATCTACCCTTCTCATCGATCTTATGGTTCAACAAAATCTACGAAGACACCTGTCTGTCGTCACCGCAAATACCTGCAAGCCATAATAGCCGACTATCGCGTTAAGCCATCTATTGCCGACATCAAAGGCCGCCCCATCCAGTTCATCGGCATCCTTGATCCCGCCATTGAGAAACTTGTTCAGGGAGAATACTTGTTCGAGTTTCATCATGCCCTCGTTTATGCCGAGAAGAAAGCAAATGAAGATCTGGCTATATTGGCCAAGGTCTATGGATACCACTATATATTCAGAATTGGCCTCATGGAATATTACATGGCGTAAGTTGAAGTTCACATGTATACATCTCGTGGATCAATACTAATGATAAAAGGAAAACTGTCATTGAAAACATCAATTTCCTCAGGCCAGATTACCGTGGCGACGCTTATCGAGTTTGTGCTCAAACCTGCTTCTATGATGCAATGGATAAACATCTCAATTTGAACGCCACTGAGAAAGAACTTATTGTACGTGCTGTAGATTGCCGGTCAGAAGATGCGCATAGATTCTGTAAGTATCAATAATTTGCTATTACCAACAATGCTAACTGGGCCAGGGGACTGGTTGGAGCGTCACCGTGTCGCCTATAACGCAATGAGAGCCTGCATTGTCTTGTTGAACAAGCTTGAAGTGCGAAATAACAGATAGTTCATGTTGTCCATGCTGACTCGGTGTTAGAAGCCAGTTTTCGGACTCTAGGAGCAAGCACAGGCTGATACAGTTGTGCTCACCTGCCCTGTCTCGGTGTTTGGACGTCCATATATCATCGGTGCGACAATGACTCAGGTCGCAATGCTTTACAGGTCTCTACACGACGGACCTAATTCCTGAATATCCAGCTTGCACAGCTACTAAATCCCTATCTTCCAATTTCCTCGTTTGTCAAATTTTCATCCACCGCAAGTAAGAGGATTTCGAAAGGGGTCCGGTTCAATCGGAACAGATTTGACCCTTGGTGTCGCAATAGCGAACAACTAATGACACAGAGCATGGGTGGCGTTTAATTTTTCATGTTTAATAAAATGGTGTTCAGGCTTAGCGATGGCATAAAAGGTCTTCACCCTGTCCTTTTCCGATTAATTTGCTGCTTGAAATTTTCGGGGATGCCTATCTGCACATGGATTTAGATTGCATCTCTAATGCATCTGAAGGTGTTTGAAACAATGGCCATGATTGTACGATTGACGGCGGCATTACAGATGCCACTGTTTACATTTCTTTTCACGCTCTGCTACTTTGGGGGATTTGATTCCGAGGAAGAACTCTATAGTATGGACGACCTGGGTTGCCAAGTCGTTAAGGAGATAGATACGCCAATAGAAAATAGACTTTCGCGCAGTCACACGGAGTAGCCAACAGGGCCTCCTATCGTCCATCGATCCGAGACAGGGGTACCTATCTAGACCCAGTCGACCTCCTGAACTCTGTATCCCACGCCATCCAGGGTCGACTGGCCAGCGCGACAATATCCGACTCTCCGAACTCGTCCGTTCCCACACCTGCATCCAGCACGCTGCTCGCGTATCTCTCCCGCCACAGTCCAAACAGATGAGTTCCCAACTCCCTGGGCCGGCGACGAGCAACAAAGAAAGGGAGACGAGGGACGGCCGAGAAGGGGATGAGACGGCGCCACCGGGACGGAAATGGACTGAACCCCTCCGTTTGCCAGCCTCGTAATTTGTCTCCTCCACGCGCGGCTGACTTGCTGTCGGACAAAGAAGCAAATATCCGCCATTGTGACCAACGGATGCCAGCCGGCGACCAGCTTGGCAGACCGACCGTTTGCACTGGGCAGGTCTAGAGGAGCCGGACATCACGGACCTCCACAACCAGCAATCAACAACCGGGGGACAGCGATGCTTCGACCGCAGACTGACGGCCGAAGATACCACGCGCTCCTCTGCCCAGGGGGTTCAGGGGCTTGCGGTCGGGCTTCTGGGATTGGGATTGGCACTGGCCCCCAGGCCATGTCTCGCTGCAGACTTTCTTGGCTCGTGATCCAAACTTAGTTCTACAGCATCAAAGATCCACTCTTCTGCAGTAAGTACTTTTGCCGCGAGCTTAAACCGCGGTTCCCTGGAGCCTTCGTGCATCCGCCTGGTCGGCCACCACGCGGGCTCCAATGGCGCCCTCGGGCTTCGCAGCTTCATCAACCCAGTCGACATGATCTGTCTTCTCCGTTTCGTCCGTGACTCGGGTTCGATGCCCGGGTCAACGTGTTGGTGGGAGCCCATGACGGTGGTAACTTATTACCGATCGATACACGGGCGCATTTCTGTCGGTCGGTCGATCCAGTCGACAGGAGGGCACCTTCGACTGGGCGCTTTGAGTCTCTCGATCATCACACTCCTTTATCGTTCTGCGCCCCGTGGAGGTGACATCACCATGTTCAGTATGGCCAAGTCGCTTGGGCAGCATTATCCGAACCAGCAGTAGTTCTGGGGCAGCTTGGCAGGTCAGATATCCCCCATGTGATGCAAAATAGCGTCGTTTGGACGCGATTGAACAGATATTGTCAGGGTCTACTTGGCTAACTTGCTTTGCTGCTGTTCTCCTAGGGCTTCGGTAGGTCTGCCATTGAATGGCCCATCGCCTTCACTGATGTCAGCCAACCCTAAGTCCAAAGTCGGACCAAGCCTTCTACCCATCGACCGTCTGCGACGACACGATGTATACGACGCAAGCGCGATAGATATTCCCACTATATAGCTATTGGAGGTGGGCTGTAGCGACTACCAGACCCAGATACGGTCTTTGCGCAGCGATCCTCATACGCATCCGCCTGACATTGGACAACGACGGCCCCTGCTCTATCTTCCAACCTTCCTGTGCTTCCGTGGGTGTAGCTGCCTGATGAAGCTGTGGGATGTACCAAGATTGAGGTGCAATGGGGCAGATAGCTGATACAGTCCACGACGGGCCAGACCCGTTCTCTATGCCATGCTCCTTTCTCGGGTTGAAGGGACATGCATGGCCATTATTGTAGTCGCTCGTAGGGTCGAGTAGTGTCCGATAGGATGGTCGCCTCTGGGCAGCTTGGTCATGTTGCTGCGACTCGAGTGCAGGAACCATCTGTTTGTAAAGAGCTTTGGTACCTGCTGGGAATCGACGCGCCGTTTGGGTAGCACCCTATAACGAGGTCATAGGAAGCAATGGAAGAAGAGGAAGGCCCCCAGCTAGCTGCTGCTGCCTGCAGGGCTCTGAGTGATGCCTGGGCTTGGACTCACTTCCAGGCCTACATCCGGGCCTGCGTCGGGATTCCGCGCATAGACCTGCGTCATACTGCCGATAACGAGCACAGGACACCGGAATCCCCCTTGCCATCTGGTATATAGCCAGGATGTTGCTTCATTGTTTCAACCAAGCAGGAGGCAGGCGAGGCTCTCGCGTGGCACATGTGACCGGACCAGGGCAGCTCCTCGTGTTTCCCCGGCATCGTCCGTCCCTCCAGCTCCTGGTAAACAACGCGCAGCAACGGTCTTCCCTGGGGAAAACCTGCAGTTACACAAGCACAAGTATCCGCAGAGCTTTATCGACACCTCCTCCTTCCAACCGACCTCTAGCACACCCAACGGGTCACTTGCAGGCGATGGCCACTACGCTAAAGGCGGGGCACTTCCAGACTCACGAGTCCCCCGCACCGGACACCGTCGTCATCCGTGACGCCCTCTATGGCGACCAC
The DNA here is from genome assembly GCA_003184635.1 of Aspergillus sclerotiicarbonarius CBS 121057. Classification (NCBI taxonomy): domain Eukaryota; kingdom Fungi; phylum Ascomycota; class Eurotiomycetes; order Eurotiales; family Aspergillaceae; genus Aspergillus; species Aspergillus sclerotiicarbonarius. The sequence continues at coordinate 97,870 of KZ826400.1, forward strand.
ACCGTCACCGAGCCCGTCCTGGTTGAACTCCTCCAGTCGCCAGATCTCCGCCGACTGATCGGCATCGGCCAGCACGGCGTAACCGGGCACCTCGGGCTGCTTCCCAAGCCGGTCAAGATTACGCGCTTCGAGCATTCCGTTGGGGCATTGCTGCTGGTCCGCATCGCTGGCGCAAGTGTCGAAGAACAGGTGACCGCTCTCCTTCATGACATTAGCCACACGGTGCTCAGCCATGTGGTGGACTGGGCGCTTTCCCAGCCAGGGGATGAGAGTTTCCACGAAGTTCATAAAGCGCGGTATATGCGAACGACGCAGATCCCCGCCATTTTGACCAAGCATGGCATTCCGCAGACGGTCTTGAATGAGGAGCAGTATCCGCTCGTCGAGATGGATGCCCCGCACCTGTGCGCGGACCGACTGGACTACTCCCTACGGGATGCGGTTGCGTTTGGCATGTTCGCACTGGACGACAGCCATCGGGTGGTGGCCGCTCTGAAAGCGTTCCCTGATGCGTCGTCTCCACGTCGGATGCTGGTGCTCGAGGATCAGCAGGTGGCTCTCCGGCTTGCACGGGCGTATATGGCTACAGATCGGGAGGTGTGGTCTAACCCGACGCATGTCGAGATGTACCGAAAGACCGGACAATTGATTGGAGATCTTGTTCGTGGAGGGCAGATCCAAGAAGCAGTGCTATGGTCCATGTCAGACGAGGAGTTCTGGGAGCTGCTGAAGGATGTTGCTGATCCGGAGGGGGCAGAGACACTGGAGGAGTTCGAGACTGAAGGACTAGTAGAAGCACATGGCTTACGTCTGCATAAGAACGCCAAGATTCGCACGATTGATCCTGACATTTCTGTTTCACAGACAGAGGCTGTTGCACTGTCAGTGGTGGATCCGAACTGGGCTGTTGAGCGGCAAGAATATATCCGGGGAAGAGAGGCTACGCGGGAGGTGTAACATCCAGACACTAGTAGACGAGCAGACAGAACTTAATGAATGAATGCATGCATCTGCGTGCTACCAATTGACAATGGCACAACCTTCCATAACCAGCCCGCTCCCGGTCCGCTGCCCCATTCACGAGACATGAGCAGCACGGTGCCTGCCTGAGGCGGCAATACCCCGCCGCAAAGCTTATCGATTATCGCGAATTCGGATGACTCCCCCACGAACCATCTCCATCCGCTCCATTCATCCCACAACTTCACCCTCAACCTCTTATTGAGCTCCCCCATTGTTCTCAGTCACTTCCCCCACAATGGCCGAGGCATTCACCCAAACCGACCTGCAGGGCGCCCTGCCCCTGATCGCCCGCGGCAAGGTACGCGACCTGTACGAAATCGACGACAAAACCCTCCTCTTCGTCGCGACCGACCGCATCTCCGCCTACGACGTGATCATGGAAAATGTCCATCCCTTCCCCTCCCCTCCCCCTTCCCTTCAACCCTCACTAACAAAACCAAACAGGGCATCCCCAACAAAGGCATCCTCCTCACCCTGTGCACGCAAAAATGGTTCTCGATCCTAACCTCCGCCCTCCCCTCCCTCCGCACCCACTTCCTGACTCTCGACCTGCCCCCGCAAATCCCCGAGTCGCTGCGCCCGGTCCTCCAGAACCGCAGCATGCAGGTCCGCAAGCTCCGCATCCTGCCCATTGAAGCGATTGTGCGTGGCTACATCACCGGTTCGGCCTGGAAGGAATACCAGGCTTCGGGTACTGTGCATGGAATTCCTGTCAAGGCGGGACTCAGGGAGAGTGAGGCATTCCCTGATGGACCGATTTATACCCCCTCCACCAAGGCGGAGCAGGGCGAGCACGATGAGAATATTCATCCTGATAAGGGTTTGTTTCCCTCCCCCACCAGCTTGTTTCTCTTTTCCAAGATTTCCTCGGAGTGTGTACATTGTGGGAGAATACATAGCTAATTGGGTTTTTGTACAGCTATTGAAATCCTCGGTGAAAAGCACGCCGCTATAGTCGCTGCCCTTGCCGTCCAGCTGTACAAGACCGCGCACGAGTACGCCCTGACCCGGGGTGTGATCATCGCGGACACGAAGTTCGAGTTCGGTGTCGATGAGGAGACCGGCGAGGTGGTGCTCGCGGACGAGGTGCTGACTCCGGACTCGTCGCGGTTCTGGCCCAAGGATACGTATGAGATTGGGCGCGGCCAGGCCAGTTTCGATAAGCAGTTCTTGCGCGATTGGTTGGTCAAGGAGGGGTTGAAGGGCAAGGAGGGCGTGCGGATGAGTGACGAGATTGCGCAAAGGACGAGCGAGAAGTATAAGGAGGCGTGGGAGAAGATTACGGGGGGGAACTAATTGATCAAGATAATTAGGTGGATGTGTTGTGTCGGTTCCCTGCGAAGGCTAGGGGATGTATGCCGCATGCATAATGTGTGTTTGTAGGATTGAAATCAAAATCGGAATCAGTGTACTAGGTAGACATTCACTGGTCCTGCTACTACTGTACAATCTATATAAACAAGGTATCAACACCACCCCTACTGCTCCCACTCATCCCTCAACCCCTTCAACCCCTTCGCCTTGGGCTCCTTCTTCTCCCCACCAGCACTCCCCACCCTCTCCCTCTCCCCCTCGCCCGTCTCCCCCATCCACCCGGTCATAACCCCCTCATCAACCGGCAACGCATCCGCACCACAAATCCTCCTCTCCTCCTCCACCTCCGCCTCTCCCATACCATTCGTGGCCCAAATCTTATGAATCCTCAGATCAAACGGGCCCTCCACGCGATCCGTCAACCCAATACCCACACTCTTAACCCGTTGTCTAATAATCGACGTCTGCGGCTCCACAACCAGCCCATGATTCGTCCGCACAAACGAGTTGAACGGCAAGAGGATCGTTTCCCACCCCGTCGACCCCGACGTAGTCACGCTGGAACTGCCACTCGCCATGATAATGGATTCCGGGGGTGTGTCGGATAACGAGGCCGGGATGCCGTGCGGGTAGATCCGTTGGGCGAGTTCGGGGGATTCGATGTCTTCAGCAGAGAAGGCGGAGGAGGGGTGTTGGACACGGTGATGACGCGTGTAGAGACGGTGTTGGTGAATGTCTGTCTCGACGATGGAGTCGGTCTGGATGTTGACGGTGTAGCGACGACCGTCGGATTTCACTCGCAGAGCCAGGTACGCGTACGGATCGACGTCCCAGTATAGACGGCCGAAGAGCCACATCCCGCGGTCGAGGTTGCGGAAGGCGGCGTAGCCTGGATATTCATTGCACGTCTATCAGTTATCCTGGTTTCGAGGCGCGGGGGTGTAGTGTAGTGTAGGGTAGGGCAGGGTTGACTAGGGAGGAATGGAGGGGGGACGTACCCGTTCGCTCAACCCGCCAGTTCATGGGCAACTTGGTCGAGATACTGCCGTGGAATTGGGCATGGGCGGGACTGTTGGTTGCTGGATCGGCGGGCACGTAGTCGAGACTGGCGGTGCTGAAGCCCCCGACGGCGCGGTCGGCCATGGTCTTGCAGCCGGCGACGGAAGAGTCATTTTCGAAGTCGAGGAGGACGTAGGGTTTGGTTGGGGTGGAGAGGCCCTCGGAGTTCCATGCTGATGGGTTATCATATCAATCAGTATCGCTGCGGTGGAGATGGAGAGGAATTGGGGGGGGGAAGCAACGCACCGATTCGCGTCAGGCGGCTGAGTTCCTCGGCGCTGCGCTTGATGAATCCGGAGGGCTTAGCAGCCAGGCATCGGGCCGTGGGAAACATGTTGGATTGGATAGGAATGGGAGTTGTTGAGGTTGGGATGCGTCGAGGAAATGCACGCGCCATGACGTCGGGGATTTCGCGGGTGTTGGATGCCTCAGGCTGATACAGTGGTTCCGTTGGGGTTGACCGCTTTATGACTGACAGCTTCTCTCTGCCAGTCAACACCTCCCACCCAACGTCTGGCCTGACTCACTCAGCACTAAATCTCTTCCACTGTGGATCTTATACTTTCTGAAAACCTTTGTTGACGTTTTTCTGTCTAGGGACTGCGATGTCATTATTACAGTGGCTGCTTCCATCCTGGCCAAAGGTATGTGGATGGTCTGGTATAACTGGGTTCTGGAGGGTGCAACTACTAAATATAACTATAGTGTATATTTGCCACTCCTCTTTACGGATACAATTAGACCTTTCCATTTCATACAGCCTCAGAACCAGAGGAATGGAGGCAGCCAGCATCATCACGACGCACAGCTGGAAGATTCTGCCGGCAGAACCAGCGCGCGGTGGCCCGGTGGCAAACAGTTCCACCAATCAAACCTCGAGGCTATACTTTTTGCTCTCAACCAATGAGAGCCCTCGATGACCAACGAACAATGCCTTTGTCTACAGCATCGAATGAAGCTTCAAGGAATGACTTGACCCCTCTTTGACTGCTACACAAAATGTGCCGACGGACGAGCCTGGGCCCTTGGCCGGGGCATTTCCCCAGTCAAATTAGGCAGCCTACAAAGTTATAAGCCTAGGGATCCCGTCCCTGAGGGGGGGAATCTCTCATGGTTAAAATGAATTTTCTGTTTTCTGGCGGCGACCTTTTGGAACATTTCGACCAAGGAGGGATAGCCCGCTGGCTCATCCGTGGTAGAGTTTGATTGCGGCGACGGGATTGGTTCCCCTCGATCGGTCCCTGACACCACATTCAGCCCACCATTCTATACTCTATACCATTTTGCTCTCTGGACTTCTCGATAACATCACAGAGACGTAGAGGAGTGAGTCAAGGGAGCAGTGGTATCTGGAGTTGAAAAGGCCCCGCGGCTGTCTTTCCCTGCTCCGATTCCTATACTCCTCTTCTCCCCAGTTTCAGTGTCAAATCTCAAAGCCATCGTTCTAGGTGCTCGTTCATCCAGTTCGACGGACATCTTTATCCTTTTACCTGCCTTCAACGCCTCGTGCAACAAGCTAGCGGATCTCTAGCATCATTACTAGCATCCTTACTTCTATTCTTTGTGTCTCGTTCAAAGAAGAATCGAGATACACCCTCGCTATGGCGACTGGTTATTTCCCCAACCAGCCCTACGGCATGCTCAACAACCTGAACCTTCCTGAACCCATTGTGATCCACAAGAAAAATGCGCAGTCCTTGCTTCCAAAGGAAGCCCGTCTCCACGTGGGAAAGTATGTAGCTCTATACATGAGCTAGACGATAAATGCTAACCAAGTCCAGCCTTAAAAGCGGTGTTCCCGTCAACATCCTCGAGAATGAGCTCGAGAAGCTCTTCGCCCCATTCGGAACTTGCTGGGCACAGGTTCGCTGGGGCAAAAACTACAAGCTCTTGAGCGGCTGGGTACAGTTTGAAGTATGTATCATCATCATCATCATCATCATCGTCCATCCATCCATACCATAAGCATCCAACTGACAAACACCTACAGCACCCAGCCTCCGTTGAAGCCGTTTTGCACAGCAACAGAGTCGGAAAATTCGAGCTCATGGGCCGCCGTCTGAGGATAGAAATTGCCAGGGGAATCCGTAAGTTACCTGCCTGCCTGCCTGCCTACATATCTACCTACCTATCTATCTTGACATATTTATCGACTTGTCTAACAATAACACAGAAGGTCATGAACAGGCGAACGGACCTTTCCCAGGCTTTGTCCCATGCTTTCCCCCAGCTCACATGCCTCTTATTGGAGCGCCCATGATGCCCAACAACACCATGCCTCCGATGCCTATGCATACACCTATGCCTGGACCAGCTGCTCCTGATTATATGGTCCCTATGATGCCCAACAATACCATGCCTCCGATGCCTGTGCATACACCTATGCCTGGACCAGCCCCTGCTCATATGGGGCCTATGGGACCGCCCATGCCAGCGCCCATGATGCCCAACAACACCATGCCTCCGATGATGCCTGTGCATGCGCCCTTTCATTATCCCCCCCCTCCTCATCATCCTCATGCCATCGTTGAACACAGTATCATTCCTCCTATGCCTATGCCTATGCCTGGACCAGCCGCACCGGCAAACAATCCTCCTCACCATCATGAATCTCAACGCCCTCTTATCGTTACTACTCCTGTTAATCATGACAAGACGCCCGAGTCTTCCTCCAATCCAGTCATCGGGACCCCATCCAACCAACCCACCCCTGGGTCCGACACAAACATCATCACCATCATCGACTCAACTGAAGAGTCAACCGAAGTCCCTCATCAGGAAATCAGAGAACCCTGCGACATCCCCCTCCCCACAAGCACAGCCAACAGCATCATCGACTCAACTGAAGAGTCAACCGAAGTCGCCCATCAGGAAATCAAACAACCCTGCGACCTTCCCCTCATCACAACCGGCCGCACAGTCCGGGATTACGTCCTCGAGCAAAACTCTCTCCTGGGAGCTGATGCCAGCGATGAGCTGATGCTATCGATTATTATTGATATGGAGGAGGAACAGCGCTCGCTTGGTCGGTTGCCTGGGTCGGGGTCTAAGCCTGTATCTGGGTCTGAGCCGGTGTCTGAGACTAAGCCGGTGCCCAAGACTGAGAATACACCTGGTGCTGCGAATACACCTGGGCCTGAGGAGGACACATCCGGGGCCGAGCATACGTCCGAGACCGAAGATACGTCCGAATCCGAGGACGAGACCGAAAGCGTGACTATCAAATGGTATGAGTATGTGTATGAACCTCTACCCGAGCCTCTTCCTATCGTGGCTACGACCATGCCGGATTTCGTCTTTTTGCCTCAACCTCTGCCTGAGCCTCTTCCTATCGTGGCTACAACCATGCCGCAGTTCGCCATTTTCTAAACAGGAGAGAGGGGCTCCGGGAGTGTTATCCTTCCTGAGGAAATGTTTTGATTCTTGGGAAAGGATGGGAGTTGTATGGATGGATGGAGTATATTGGAATCTTGCTATGGGTTTTGGGTATATGAGTTGCTGTTTCTGGAATATTTTTGAACAGTGTGCGGAACACGAATATTACGAAGGGACGATTTATGATTGGGTTCTGTCTTGTTTGGACTTGGATACAGAGAAACATCATGACTGTACTGCTAGGTCATTTGGACATGTTAACCCAACTGGGAGTTGCTATTATATAGTCTCAGTGCGCTGTGGTTGTTTCACAGGCTAATCTAATACTCTGCAAACACAATCACCTCCGTCGCTCATGCAAATGTTCAATGCCATGTAGATATTTATACCAATCGTAAATGCTATGGACCACCCACCCGCTGGAACGCCCGGCTCTATAATATATACAACCCAGATGCCTTCAAAATAAAATCCCAAGAACGGCTATAACCAGTGCACCCTTGCTAGTTGATATCGATACCCGTGAATGAAAGATGGTGGATGAAATGGCGAACTAAAGAAACAAAAAGAATGTCGAGAACTGGTTGGGGTTAAATCCACCAGACATATGGCAAAAATAGATGAATATATGCAAGATGTATGGTATCGAGCAAAGGAAAGCACAATATGTCAGATCGCAGCAAGTAGCAGCAAATATTATATACTGGGTCGACAAGACATGAGCTGCGACATGTCTAGGCCCTGACGCGTCGGGCGTCAAAATATTTCAGGCTCACGGCCGTGTCGTTCATTCCCACAATCGGAGCCGCGTCTTCGAGCAGTTCCCAGGGACGCACCGGATATGCGCCAATGACACGGCCGCGGTACTGAAGACGAAGATGGCTCGCAATGCAGTTGACACCTTCAGATAATCCAGCAGGGAGTCCTGAAGCATTTGAGGACATCGTCTGCTGCGGATTGGGTGGCCCGCCGGAGAGACTTGCAGTTGGCGTCGGGGTCGAACCACCGGCAGCAGGAGACGGTAGAGATGCAGGTTGGGGAGGATTGGGTGTTGATGTGTCCATCATAGGACCGAGAAGATAGAGAAACCGGGAGTCATTCTGGAATTGGAGGAAAGGGGGGCACTTCTCCCGGAGAAAACGGGCACACTGCTGCCGTGCCTCGTCCGGAAACGTATCGATAAGTGCTGCTGCGACATCCAGGGCATGAGTCTGCAGCAGAATTCCAGGACAAGGGCGGTAGTTTTCCGACTGTACAGGATGAGGGAAGTAGTTGGCCGACGGGTAGAGACGAATGACACGGTCTGGCAGGCGTGCAAGAGAGATACAGAAGATGGATATCAATATCCGAGATTGCTCCTGCATGCCGTTCAGCCTGGGTGCTAATGCCGGCATAATGAATGCGGCACGGTGGATGACAACCAGTCTGAGCAGGGCTGAGAACCAGAATGCGAGGCTCCTTTCGAAATTCGAGCGCACCTGAGCTGTTTGGCTGGCATCGACGGCACCAGACAGGTTTGGCTGCATGGTGATGAATTTCTGAAGTAGCAGCTCCATTCGCTCCACCAGGACAGGCGCAACCGATTGCGAACCGGCTTCGGGAATGCTGTGCGCCAGCTTTTCGACAATCGTCAGATAAATTCGGGCGGTCTCAATGGAGTTGGATTGGTCCGCGACGGTAGGATCGCCGATAGGCTCTTCGAGCATAGGGACGGAAAAGAACCCCTTCTCAGCTCGCTCACGAATCTAGACCAGTTAGCGAATTTCCAGAGTTGGAAATGTTGACCACTTCATACCTGTCGCACTGCATCCTGGCTCATCAGACTGACCAGACCGTACCAGTGGGTCCGTTTGGAGCGAGCATCGGCCATCGCAGCCTTAAACATCACGTCCACGATACCATTGTCGACTTTATTTCCCGCTTCTGCATTGAACAGGACCTGGAGCTTCAGTTGACAGATGGGGAGCGAGAAGTCATTGTTCATGCAAATGACTCTCTCGGCTTCAGGCATAGCCTGGGGGTCTGGAATGCGTTAGTCAATTCTCTAGCAACCCAGATTTTGAAACGGACCTTGTAAAGTGAAGCCAAGAAGTGTATCCAGCGTCTTGTGTAAAAGCGCTGTAGAAGCCTGGTCCTGGCCTACGATTTTCTGCATGCAGCATTGTACCATGCGTTCCGGTTTCTGCGTGAGTAGGGTCTGAAGCAAGTTCATGGCGCAGTGTACAAGGTCCGTCTGGTTGGATCCACACGCAATCTCGGGGTGTCTAGCATTAGCCAACGGCACAGCATCGCGAATGATCTCCAAGCATTCCTCGGGATGCTTGTCAAGAAACTCTTGCTGTGCTAGATAATAGCGGTATGTCACCTAGAGGGCAAGGTTAGATAAAAGACAGCCATCAGGAGATAGAATGTAGGGAAGAAAGCAGCCAAAAGAGCATACCATATCTGCGTATCGGCTCTGGCCCGGGCCCCGTGGAATCAGAAGTTCAAGAAGATCCAGCCGCAGATCGGTGACCTTGGGCACTACCGAAGCCACCCTTTCCGATTGCAAAAGCTTCTTTACAAGCGTAACGAAGGCATGGATGGTAACGCAGCCAACCCCAATCAGAGGAGGAAGGATACGGACTAATGCGGACCGCGATGGTGACTTCAAAAGCCCACACACCCACCGAACCAGCCTTGCATCGAAGCGTTTGGGATGGAAGGATCGCAGGTAAGCCAGATACCTGCAAATTTCATTCGGCGGCAGTTTGACAGGACCATGTTCAGTTCCCAAAGCTCTAGTCAATGAATTGAATATAGAATCCATAGTAGACTCATCCATACCACCTCCAGAGAACAGGACCTGATCCAACTTTTCCTGGAACGAAGAATCGACTTCACTGAAGCCCATGGGTATATGGTCCGAAAGCGGAGACGGCGCAGCGAGAGCCGACTTGTGCTCAATCCGAGACAGATCCTGACGCAGAAGAGCAACAGTGTTGAACTCACTGGGCATTCGTAGTCCCAACTCGATCAGCGAAAAGATGACGTCTAGGCTGGGCGCCCCAAGTCTCTTAAGGCGAGCATAAGACTCAACGAGCCCCTTGAAGAGATCGGTTGCAGCACCAATAACACACAGAGAGTCGAAATGGTAATTGACAGTGTCCGCAACGGAGGCCAGCACAGTGCTGTCGTCACAATTTGTTGCCTGCTTGAGCACGTCTGCGAGCATCGAGATATCCCCGAAGCTTTCCAGGACATCCCGAATATTGTAGAACTCGACAGGAGTAAGGGCAGAAACACCGGAATCAGCTAGCATGGGTATATGGGCGTATTTCCTATAGGCCGTTAGGTATTGAATAGGCTTCAAGAAGCACAAGTTGCTTACCTGATTGGATCGCGGTGGTGTCCAGATACTCCACGACGAATCCACAGGCCAATCTCAGATTTGACTGCCCATGTTAAACTCGGCAATGAAAGGTCAGTCAGCATTGCATCACTGATCTGCGCACCGAAGACTTTTGGAAGGCGTTGAGCGATTGATGCCTTGACGGTTGCAATGATCGATTCCTCCTGCGAGGCGGGCAAGCCAGCGCGGCTTAACAGCGTATTGCGAAGATTACGCACATAATCCGGAAGGCGAGCTAATGGAAGCTGCATGAGAAGGCGAATGTCATCCGAGATAGCCTACAGTACATTTAGTCAATTCGATCTTGGCTAAAAGGTCTTGGAATGGCATCTGACCTGTTGTTGACCGGGCAAAGGATCGTTCGCCACCCCTTTAGCCATCAGCCATTGCAAGTATCTGCCGACAGAGAACGTCTGAGACCGGACAAGTTCAGCAATAATGTGATAAACATTGTCCATATTCACTCGGCTGGTTATTTGAACATCGGCAAGGAAAGCGAGAATGTGTGATTCAACATCCATCCCTGACATCTTCCATTTCCGCAGCAGGCGAACGCTGGTATACACGCGGCGAGAACCATGACGGAATGGAGTCGCTGCCCACTCAAGTAGCTTTGAGACCAGAGAGGCCTTGTCTTCCACAGCACCCAAGCAGGTAGAAGAAGCAGAGGAGATGTCATGTGCCGAGCGTATGGAATCGAACAGGTGAATAACATGTTGCTGAGGTAACCGTTGAGCCGCGTCTTGGTGACTGTTAGGCAGCTGAACTCGTGCATTACGCTCTGCAAGATTCTGCAGCGTTGTCTTGTCTGGTGTTTCATTCAAATTCAAGCAGGACGCAACCAACTCCTTGTATTTCTCCCAACTATTCGGAAGTATGACAGATGAGGTATGCTCCAGCACCAATCTCCTTACGCAGCGGGATAAGCGATCCACTAACGGCTCAAGGGCTGTATGCTGTCCAGGCTGCTTGATCTGTCACACGGTTAGCTGAAATTATGGAGGACATGGGCGAGGAAAATCCATACCTGGTGCAGCTTCTCCAGTAACACCTCGGCTAGTCGTCGACCACGTTTTCTATATCGCATGATATTGTTCCAGTATATGCCGAGCATCAGAAGCCAAACAGGCACAGTATTAAGCGGCGCGGCTTCTAAAGAGAGCAAGAACCACGCCAGATACTGATCATGGTCTAGCAAGCTTTCGAAGAATAAGCGGGATGTTAAGCTAACACTGTGAATGATTAGTATAACAGCACCGAAAAAAGACGGACAGAGACAGGGCGTACGCATATGTCATCTTCATTTTCCAATCCGGAGTTCCACAAGTGCTGATTATGCCTTCGAGGAACTGTTGGACAGTTGATGTCCAGTCACGGACCCATTTAGTCTCGAGTCCCAACGCGAGCGCCCCGCTTGTGCCTTTACGCTTGAAGGCACGGATTTCATTGGCACCAACACACCTTGCCAGCCATATGGCCCGGGGGACCGGGATGCCTTTGCCCAAACATTGATCGAGCAGCACCTTGCCCCTGATGCCATGAGGGATCGTCCGACTCAGCCTGCGCAAGGGGACGGACGGATTCGCAAGATCCCGAAGCCAAGCCTCTCGTTTGTTATCAGTCAAGGTGACGCGGGGAGGCGGCTTGAAACTCGACGGGGCAGTAACAGTATTATGACTCTGGCGCTTCTCGAGGGCAGCAGCAAAAACGGATGACAGCATTTGAAGGCCGGAGCGGTGCTTCAACTGGGCATACAGTGACGGGCGTGCTGTATTCGATTCATTTTGCGAGACCTGGGTGCGGTCATAATGGCCTTGCTTTGCAGTATGGTCGTTGAGAGTATCCTCCGGATGATTGCCTGTCCAAGGGGAAAAGTCCGCAACTCCTAAACCATGATTGTGCAATTAGACGAGAGCTCTGTATCGTATCGGCTATGGAGTGGAGGCGACTTACTCTCTCCTTTCACTTTTGGCGCAACCGGGGGAACGACAATACGATACGGAGTGGTCTGCACTTCCTTTGTGGTTGCAATATCGGGAGGTCTTGCGCTATTGCTTCCGGAGGGTTCCTGCGGAGTATACTTCCAAGGGACGAGAGGCAAAGGAGGCGGTGATGCAGGATTCTTGCCTTGCGAAGTAGCGTCGTCTTCTTTCGCCTCCGCAGTTCCACTTGTCTCCGAAACCAAGGCCTGGAATGACCAGACAGGCCGACCACGCCAGGAAAGCGGATTCGGTTTTGAGCTTGCGGTGCCTGGGGTACTTCTCGCTTCTCCTCCACTTCCAGGCGCCGGACTTCCTTCAACCGGATATGATCCTGGATGCGCGTCCAGTTTAAGCCTTTTAGCGGGGGGTTCTCGTTCCTGGGAATCGGTGGTGTGGGTTGTGAGATCGATCACTGCCGGCTGTCGGGATAGCGGTTGCGGCATGGGCATTGACGACTTCTCCAACTGAGGGTCAGAGGGACCCAAAGTTTGAGATGCATCAACGCGTCCTGAGCCGTTATTGAGGGCGCGCACGGAACGGCCCCATGGCTGGACGCCGGCGGAAGGATGTGGTATCATGTCAGCTTCATGGTTGTATCCAAGCGTCGGGATCTAATCATCGGCACCGCGCCGTCAAGACGGCCAGGCAATACAGTCAGGAACCCGGTCGAGCGCCTGTGGAACGGATGGGTGGTATGTCGGATGAGGTGAGGACCGAAATCCTACACATTCGATCCCCCAAATCGAGTCTGGTGCGGTAGAACGAATTGACGACCTGAGCGGAGCGGCTATGGGGGAAGACGGAGGTTTGTCCCCGGCAACCGTCGCGGACCTGAGTTTCGGGGGGGGCAAAGCGGGAAGGCCAATCGATCCGCGAAGATGAAGGGGAAAGGCGCTGAGGCAGAAGCGAGGGGACCAACGGACGTCGGAGTCTAGGGAAGACGAACGAAGGAGAGAGAGAGAGAGAGAGAGAGAGAAAGAGGAAGAGGAGAGATAGAAGGGAAAAAGCCGAACGAGAGAATCTGGAGATAACGTAAGGAGGACCAACTGGCACCTGTATGACCGACCTACCCAAGTAGGAAGTCGCAGCAGCCCGAGGGGGGGCAAGATTACCGGCTGGGACGGTAAATTATCCGGATGACGGCGCCAGACCGCGTGGGCGGAGCCGGGCTGACCGTGGGTTGATACCGCCGTATTACCGGGCGGCCGTGGATGGACTGGACATGGACGATGGATCATCAATGATCGGAGCCAGCTTATCCACCGTCGGAGTTGTGGATTGTGATATCCTAGACTACGTACGGAGTATCTACAGCCTGGAGGCACTGTGCCTGCTCCGAATTGAAACAGAGCTAGCTCGCCAACTATCTCCTACATCCATAGGTGCAGACTACACATCGGCTTGCCTTATCTGGTCTCGACCCAAACCTCCGCTCTCCGCATTCAGCAAATGACCCCTACGCATTGGCGTTTACAGTTTGCCCTTCCAGTTCGCCATCAGTAGTGGTGAAGAATGAGTCGGCGAGACTACCAATGATCACGCTATCCGGCAAATCCATCAGCCAACCAATCCGAAATAGGTGCGCTTGGCATCAGATGATGGGGCCTCCATCCGGGCGATTCTGAAGTCTGAACATGCAAATCGACGCGATTACCTGATGATATCGCGGCATCTTGCCCCATTCTTCCACCAGTGGTCAGAATCGGACCCAAACCAGAACCACTTGGGACGAAGATAGGGACCACCGTGAGGCGACTCCGTGCCTAACCCAACCTGAACAGTGAACCACGACCAGGTTAACTCCGCAGATCGGCCCGTTATGGGCGATCCCTGCTCGTCGGACAGTACTTTGCAAAGGATCCCAACTTGTTTGCATCCCTAGACCCGGGGATTAATCTACATACGATGCACTCTGTAGGTAGCTAGTAGCAGGGGAAATCCTCTCGTCATGTACCACGGACGCAGTCGCACACACAGGGTGATACGTGTGCGATCTTTCCTGGAGGGGGTATGAATTTTCCCTGTCTGTTCGTCCGAACATACGGTGAACAATTTTCTGACTACCGGATTCAGTTATGCGACCTGAAACCAACCCTAGATGGGACTTGACCTTCCCTATCTTCTTTTTCGGCCTTAAAACCCACTCTCTCCATCAATTGTGGGCCGTGGGATCAAGGGGATTCCATCCTCTCGGATTCCTCCAGACTTCTCCTGCCTAAGCGCCCCGAGCCCCGTCGGGAAGATCCATTGCCGACGATATTAGACATGTGTCATTTTATTCTGGAGGCATCGGGTTTGGTGGCCCCTGGGCCATCCATCCCAATCGCTGCCATCCAGCAAAAGCCGTCTTCAAGCACCGGCTGCGGGATGGACCCCCTCCACAGTGGCATGACACTGCGCGTGGGAGACTGTGAGTACCGTATGACTGTTCCGTCTGATCCCACTCTCTCCGCATCTTCAATGGCACGGCGCTGTAGATCGTCAGTGGGTTTAATCTGTAGATGACTAGACTACTCCGTAGATATCTATACTGTTTGCCTTCCAGGCGGTCACACCCCCCGTTTTCCCGCACTACCTTAGAACTCCGTACGCCCTGTGCTGCTGGCAACTTAAGATCTCCCGTTTGGTACTCCGGACGGGGACAGGGATCCAGCAGCTGGGCGCACTGGAGCATCCCGGAAACTCCGAGTGCACAGACCGGCGCACCACGGCTTGCACTGGACACGAAGCGGATTTCAACAACAGCCATCCTAGCTGCAGGATGCAGTGCGACCTTGGTCGTCCCAGCTCACGAATGGAGACCAAGGGCTGAGCGGATAGGTACACAAGCATGGTCCGGATTAAAATCGGGGATTGCGAAAGGGGCTACTCGGCTCTGGCAAGATAGCCACGGGATGGGTCCTCCGTCGGTAACCTGCTTGGGCCACCCTCCCCATATGCATCTGGAATTAAGTAAAATTTATACATCGATCTGGAGATGGGTCGTGAGGACGGATGCCCATGATTTGGGGTGTCTTCAAAAAGCACCGTGCATGCATATCCTGCATCGGCCGCCCGGTCAGAGCTGGGGTGTTTGAGACACCTCCTGAGCCGACCTTCATTCCAATCGCTGACCGAATCGCGGTTGATCGTCCCTATCGCCTAAAGTCAGTTAATAATAAGTTTCCATAGGCTGACCTGAGGATGTCTGATACGGTCCAGCCCGAAGATAGATGATCTCCGATATGATCTGTCTGGTTCCCCCATCTCTAGGCCTTGTAACCGAGGGGACGACGCTAAGTCCGTCCATGGCTCGGAGGTAAGCAATCAGTTTGCTCATTACCGTCCCCAGTCAGTCCAATAGTCCATCTGTAGCTCCGTTGATAAAGGGTAGCCATTATTGAAATTGCTTTGTCCTAGTGCGCCGTAGGTAGGTATCTACGAGAGGAGGGAGCAGAATAATGGCCGACTTATCAGCCGGGGAGATAAACCTCGGAATCCGGCCAGCCTTTCCGCTTTGGTCTTGGCGGCAGTCATCGCCTGGTTGGCCTGTTCGCCTGTCTCTCTTCCGGTAGGCAGGCACCTCGTTCACAGTCTGTGCAGTAGCCCCGGAGCATCAACCGACAAGATGGCTTCCAAGAAGGATATGCGGAGGTTGGACCTCGGTAGGTGGCCTATCTTCTGATCCTCTTTGCCCTCCAAACCGACGCGTGCCGTCGCTGACGTCGACGCCGATTTCTAGCCATTCCCTACATCGATCCGCCCAAGGGCAAGGATGAGCCCGACATGTCTAGTACGTAACGATTCCATGACAACCCCCATGTAGATGGGGGCAGGTAGGAATGCGTGCTGATTGCCCGACGCAGGCGCCATGTCTAGCACCATGCCTATGGCTGCGGTAGGTCGCAATTGGAGATCTTGTGGTTAATGCTTCAGACACGTTGACACTTTCGCAGATGTTCACTAGGAATAGGTGAGCCCGAATATCCTCGCTTGGATTGACTGTGCATATGTAATCTGACAAATCTCGTCTGTGCAGGATGATCGGATGGTAGGCCACCAGTGCTTTATTGTTTCGGCAAGCTGCTAAACCGTCCTGTCCAGGGTCTCCTTCGTTTTCTCGCTTCAGTCCTGGCTGGGTGAGACCCCAGACCAGAAGAGAACGGCTTCGACACCGGGCTACATGTCCGTCTTGATGTCCTGTGCGTGCACCCAATCTGACCCCATTCCTAGGAATAAACAACTGACTCCCAATCCGCTTCCAGTGATGGCTCTGGTTGTTGTATGTCCCCTGACGATCCTGAGAAAGGAGATGAGGCGAAATTGCCCCGGAATTCTTTCTAATGTACACGCTACAGACCTACTTCCCGATCTTCCTGCCTCCCCAGGCCGCGCGCGCTGCCCCTGGCACCACTGCTGCCCCTACTCCTTCCCCTTAGCGAGAGCCGTTCCTGCGATACCATTGCCGACACGTTTCGATGTACTGTTATACCACGGAGTTTTCAAGTTCGCGAAGAAAAAGGTTGGAAAGGCTGGCTTGACAGTGACCGGAAGACAACTCGACGCCTCGTGTTTTAGCGCCCTTCGATCATTGGTCTGTACAGGGTGAGACTGGGATGTTGCACGAATATTCTAATACCTCAACTACCATAATATCACCGTTATCTAGAGTGTCCCAATGTGTCCCAATAATTTGGTAGCCAGGGGATGTACTGTGGCGAACTTTGATTGGATGTCGTAGACGATTATGGCCAGACTCCCCTGTTGCCGGCATAATGCAACGCTGGCTTTACGCTGCACAATAACAATTTCAATAGATCGTCCACCGTACTTAATATTTGTGGACTCAAGCTACAGATCGACCATGAACCTAAGGCATCAACTAGATCGGCTGCGTAGAAACTACGTGTGGATGAGGGGGAACCCGGGGAGGGGAGGGGAGAGGGGGTCGGAATGGAGACTGTCGCCACCATTCATCGGCCACACCAATAACGATCGCCATGAGCTCGACGCCTCTTCAGCGCCCCCAAACGCAAAGCGGCAAAGCAAACTGGAACCTGAACCAGCATCCATGAAGGGGGGGCCCAGTCCGCGATGGAACGTAGCAGATGCGCCCCGAATTGAAGGGGGGAACAGGGCTTAGTCACGGGCACACCGCCTTCCCCCACAAGGGCGCTAAGACAACGCCGCGCCCCTCAAAAGGCTCTTCTGTTCTTCTTCCTGCTTCCTTCCCGTCAACCACCTCGCGTCCACTTTAAACTCCAGCTTCAGTCTCCCAGACTCCGCTTCCCCTCGATTTTTACAGAGATCTAATTCTCGCCCCTCGCTCACTTCCTATACACCGCTTTTAAGGGCCGTTTACCGCGAAAGGCCGAGTTTATGTCCATCGAAAACCTTAAGACCTTCGGTGAGTCGCCTCGCCACCCCCCTTCTGTGACTCCATCGCCAGGCCCGCAGCCAGGCCTCTAGACGGTGTTGGTCCTTCTCGTGATGGTCTGCCTGGAAGACCGTCGCGGGTGGGATCATAATCCCTGGTCTGGCTTGGCTGTGTCGCCGGCGTGTCCCTCTTGTCGACCTGCGTCACAGTTGTGGCGGGGTAATGTCTGGTCATGAGCCTGAGGCTGACACGTGCTCTTCCACAGACCCCTTCGCCGAAGCTGACGAAGACACCGGCGAGACTAAACAGTCTCAAAATTACATCCATATACGGATTCAACGTACGTTCCATTGTTGTCTCCTCGAGTTGTTGGCCCACTGCCGTCGTTGATGGTGGCGCCACGCTGTCCCGTACACATCATACTAACCCCACCACAGAGCGCAATGGTCGAAAGACCTTGACCACCGTCCAGGGTCTTCCTAAGAAGTTCGATCAGAAGAAGATTTTGAAGGTGATCAAGAAGAAGTTCGGTATGTTGTCGCCGCCTCTGACATCAACACATGGAAGCTAACTGTCCTTAGCCTGCAATGGCACCATTGTCAGCGACGCCGAGATGGGCGAGGTGATTCAGTTGCAGGGAGACCAGCGTAAAGATGTTCAGGAGTTCTTGACCGACAAGAAGGAGGGTCTTGAGCTGGACGCCAAGACC
This sequence comes from Aspergillus sclerotiicarbonarius CBS 121057, assembly GCA_003184635.1. Classification (NCBI taxonomy): domain Eukaryota; kingdom Fungi; phylum Ascomycota; class Eurotiomycetes; order Eurotiales; family Aspergillaceae; genus Aspergillus; species Aspergillus sclerotiicarbonarius. The sequence continues at coordinate 116,079 of KZ826400.1, forward strand.
ATCAAGGTCCACGGTTTCTAAGCCAGACGCCACGCCCCCGTTCCGGTCCCTTCTTCCCAGTCCACTTATCCTCTGTCTGATCTTGCATTGTGGCCCCCGCAATTGCAACGAGGGTTGTTTGGTCTAACATTCTATCTGCTATTGTTACCGCTCTGTGCCCGGAATCATGGACTTGGGCCTTTGTCGAATTGATGCACTATCAAGTTGGTCCCTCCATTCGCGAGTGGGCGATGGAAGGGACACAGTGGGTCTGACTTCTTGACTCGACTGCTACATCTGGAAGGGAATAATGACGGAACGAGGCGTTGGTAGATACCCAATATCTTCATAGATGATTTACTTCTTCTGTTTCTACTTCTTCTGTGTCGTGTCGTTGCTTGGCTTGGTGTGAGCCTCAGTACGAGAAGGACGGTTCGGCCTGGATTGTGACGGGTTGAATGGGATTGGTCTCGATTGTTCGTTTCCATCAGTGTTCCGATCGTTGTGTGCTACATGCTGTCCTCGGTCATTTCCGTGTCTTTTGCTCGAGAATGAACCTTCATTCCGCATGGAATGGTTTTGGTAAATCCATTATTGATATCATACCATTATTACGTACGTAGTTTTCCTATAAATTGCTTTACCCGCGTCTAAGGACTCAAATGATGTATCTTTTGTAGCTAGGGTTTCTATGGGCTAGTTAAGGGATGAATGTTCAACGATACCAATAGGAAATAGTCTATGGACACACAACTAGCGCTGTGATCGATCAGTTGATCAACCCCGTCCCAACCTACAATTCCTCAACGGGGCCCCGATCGTCCGATACCCGCATGCGTAGGAAGATCGCAACGGCCCAATCCCAAAGCTTGCGCGTGATGACGAACACAGGCACTTCTGGTTCGTTCTCTCGGGTCAAATGTAATTGCAGAAGAAGCGAGGACATGCTCACAAAACTGGCCACGGCCACGACAAGAAGTGCAGCTGCGGTTTCGCGTTTGATCGTAGCATGGTTTTGGGTGGCGTGGTAAAGAAAGGTCAGGGTCTGGTTTGGAAAAGGGGGGTCAGTTGCGGTCGTCCAGCATGGCTGAAGGGGTAGGGGATGGAGTATATTTAGTCCGCGGGACTTACCGTAGTAATGGATATCCAGGCTGGTAAGAGGAGGCGTGGGTCGGAAGAAGCCCCGGAGAGGTAAAGTACCCAAGAAGTGATATAAGCAATCAAACCGTTTGTAGTAAGGAGACGAATAACAACAGCTGGTGGGGTATAATTCAAAAGCCTGGATAGGGAAAGTTTGAATGTCAGGAAGAGCCAGACGATCTCAGGGGCCGAGAAAACGTACCATCGAGACATCATACAATCAGCAAAAAAGTAGGAAAGATATGCAGATGCACAGCACTAAATGACGGTCAGACCAGCTCGCACAAGGCCATGCAGAAAGAGATGGGACATTCACATACCCACATAATAGCCAACGCCACCTCTGTTACCCGAAATCTTCTCTCAACATCCCAGTCTTGACCAACGCTCCCGACAATGGCCGCCGCCCACCCCTCGTGTCCTATTCCCGGCCGAATGTGTAGCAGTTCGGCCAAGAAAGTGAAGGCACATCGTAGCCCCCACCACGCGGCCGGCACGGTGCTCAGCGCGCGGCAGATCAGCAGAGGCAGATACCATTTCCGATCGACTCCTAGAATCACAGCCACCCGAGGATGGAGGCCAGACGGAATGGAGTGGCCAGCATCGTTGCTGCTAGGAGTGCGGGACGTGGAGGAGGCCGGGGAAGGCGGGACGGCGGTCGAGGCGGCGGAGGGGGCCACGGCTTTATCGGGGGAATCCACCTTTGAGAGGATGGAGGCGAGAGTGGAATAGAATGGCGGGGGAGGGGTCGTGGGAAGCGAATCCGACAGAGACGCAATCAGGTCACGGTCAGGAGTGGACGGCCGGGCGTGGAGAGAGAAGGATGGAGAAGCAGCATCACGATAAGGAGGAGCCAGCCTTAATTTCCCGGCATATGCGGCCGTCACGCAGAATCCCTCGAGTGGAGATGGACGGGCGAAGAAAAAGATTGTGGTGAGAAGAGGCCCAGAGCTAGACTGACTCTGGAATGACCCCTAAACGGTATAGATTCTCTAGTGGTGTCTAGTTGCTCGGCGGTTTGGTGAACACTGAACACTCGACTCGGGGTTGGTCCGCAGCGGTCGGAAGGGACGAAAACGTGCGGAAGGCAAGTGCCGGACAAATCACACGAACTGCTGCTACCGGTCGAGAGACACAGCTGGAATTGACGCAGAGGGAGGCACAAGAGGCGGGGAGTGCTTGAAGCCATGAAGCCATGAAGCCAAATCAGCCAAAAGCGAGAGGCGCGGCGGAGAACCGCCCCACGTGACCGGGCCCGTCCGGCGGAATTTCTTTGGCTTCGTTTTCCGGCTTCCCTCCGGCCAGCGTGCTTCTGCGACCTGCTCTGCCCATCCGTCGAGGTTCCTCCTCTGGCCATTGTCCATCATGGCGTCCTCACTGTCCAAGGGCTCCGTCTTCTCGGCCCTCCGCTCCAGCAACACCCCCTTCGCCGCCCTCTACTCCAAGACTCTCTCCGGCCCGGCGGTTGCTGCACCATGCCAGTACCGACCCTTTTCGCAATCATCGCAGCGCAATGGCTATCGCGGCCTCCCAGAGAACATCTCTATCCCACAGCCTGCCCAGCCGAGTATGCGAACTCGGGGTAGGGACATGGCCAGGGCGGATTTGCCTCAGGACATCGGACTCTTGCCGGGAACCTTCATCCGGCCGCTTTGGCGTGACTTGCCCTCCATCTTCCACCAGCCCTCGGAGCGTTTACATATGGAATGGCTGTGGATCAAGTCGACCTTCCAGAACTTTGTTGCGTGAGTTCCTACTATCTTAGACTCTCGCGATGGTCCTAACACACCACAGGCTCCTCGCCTACTGCAAATGGATCAACAAGGGACTCCCGCTCCAGCTGAAGGAGCGTCGACAGATTGCTCTCAATCTTCACAAAGCCATGTATACCGCATTCGCTGCGTAGGTTTCCCACCATTCCCTCCCGCCATATCCTCCCGCATACTGTGTGCTAATGATCCTGTCGAAACAGCGGCGATTCCGCTACCCTGCGCAAGGTGTGTTGCACCGGCCTTTCCAACCAGCTCGGCGGCCGCATCGCTGCTCGCCCCAAGGGCGAACAAGTCTCTTGGAACCTGGAGAAATACATCAAGACCCCTGCCACCTTCTTCACCGGTGTCCGCGTTCTCTCGGATCGTGCGACCCAGATCCCTGAAATCCCCGACTCTGGAGTCCGCCAGGTCGTTCTGCGCATCACTAGCCGCCAGTCGAAGGGGAAGGTGTCTCCCGGGGAAAGCCAGGACAATGCTAAGCAGCAGGACTGCACTGAATACCTCGTGATCCAGAAATTTCGCTGGACCGGCGAGGAAGGCCAATGGCGCGTCTGGGGCCACGCTACCCCCACTACGGTGGAAGATCTCGAGAGTCCTTTCTTTGCCCGTGGACTATCTATGGCAGATCGCATGGAAGCCATGAAGGAGTCCATGGGTGGAAGAAGATAAGCTGTCTCGGATTCTCGCCAGGTCACAACATGGACCTGTCCTCGTGAACGAAATCCAGTCACCAAGCCCCGATTACTCGAGCCCTCAGGGTCTATTACCTTTCCGTCGAACAGCTAAGCAATTGAGGGCCCGGAACTCACCACCGAGTTGTATAATACGCAGTGACGAAGCACAAAAGTGTCCATCTATTAGCTTGTTCTCTGCCACCCGCACCCCCCCTCTCCTCCATTCTCTTGCATCTGGTTTTGGCTGCGAAGCATCGCATTCAATTCGATTATATCATGTGTTATTGAGAACTACCCGATACCAGGCAGTCGGTTCCTGTGCTTGTGTTCGTGTCTTTCTTGGAAAGATAACCGGGACCCAGCAACCATCCCGCTGCACTCTGTATTATATCTGATTGGCTATTATCTCACCAATTTGAACCTTGTAATTATCTACTACTTAGCAGTGTGTTTTATGGAAGGAAATTCGGTAGCAATCTAGTTGGCACTGATCGTATCCTGGTATCAAAGTAACGGGAAGATTGAGGTGTAGGCACACATTTCCGCCCATTACAAGGAGCACTATGTACACTTGAAGCACGGGGGTAATAAAGGGACAAAGAAGAATGAGGTAAATCGTGGAAAGACGGGAACGTGGTATTCGTGTGAAGAGGAAGCAAGAAGTGTGATGATTTGTCCAACAATTTTGGATCGTGGGATTAGATCGATTGATCTAATCGTCGTCGAAGATTTGGAACGTGTTGACAAGGATGGTCTCGATGACGCGCACCTGCCAACCGGCATCTGCGATGTTGCCGCCGGAATTGGCTCCCATGAGGGTAGGCCTGGAGTCGTTAGTGTTTAGTTTTTAAGAGTAAATGGAACATGACGTACCCGAAACAGATCGCAATGTTTCCTGCATTCATGCGGTTCTGTGTGTAATGCTCTTGGATTTTGTTGAGATGCTATAACAGGTTAGTCAGACGGTTTCGATCAGATCGGTCAGTCATGGACATACCAGAATCAACGCCCTCAACGTGGCGTAGTGTGCATCGGGAAGGTTGTTGATCAGTGCATGTAGTGAGTCGCGGCGCTGGATGTCGTCATCAAGGCCTGTGCATGACATTAACATCTGACCAAAGCTTTTGAGTAAGAGTGCTTACGAGCTGCGTTGATAAAATCCATGTAGGTGTGCGATGTGAACAGAGGATCGGGCAAGTCTCTGAAGAATTGCTTCAGGAGCCCAGCAACGCTGTTGACGTCATGGTAAAAGCTCTCGGGGTTGGTGAAATCGACCTGTGACGAGTCTGCCATTCATTGTTAGGGCTAGCCCGAGCAAGGTAGGAATAGCAAACGCACCATTGTCAAACAGCGCCTTCATATGACTGATATGAGTGGCACTACCGGAAAGTCGGTAGATACCCTCCATGTCCAACCCAAAAAGCTCAATAGCCTGGAAGCACTGGTAAACAATCATGGGAACGGCCGTCCCGTCTCGCGTATATAGGTCATCCAAAGATACTCCAAACACCGGCTTTAGAGGAGGCAGGTTGGGGCTAGGCTGGAAGCCGTTCCCGGCTAGTGCCAATGGTGTCTTTGCCGGTGGTACAGGTGCTTGGTTTATATGGTGATGCTCGGAAGGAGCCAATGATGTTGGGTAAGGAGGCTGAAAGTGCGGGGTTGAGTACGAGTCGGGGTTTTGTGGATATGGCAGTGGCTCGGTGCTCGGTGCAGGTGGAAGTGCTGGGGCTGGAGCTGGGGCTGGGGCCGATACTGGTGCTGGAGCCGGGGGCTGAGACGAGACCGGAGTAGACGCAGGGAGATTTTGTTGAGAAAAGGACTGAGGAAGGAAGATTGACTGCCGTTTATTCTGCGTGGCGGGTTGAGAGGCAGGTACAACGGGTCCGGATCCCCCAAGCGTCTGGTTTCAATCTCAGCTACGAGCACCAGGATCGATACCAGGCATACTTACCGGATGACGTTGGTATCTGATCTGGTCGGAGGTCACCGCAGCAGGGTTCCTCTCATGGCTGAGAATATATTCGCGGAAGTCCTTCTCGTTGTCGATCTGAGAAATGACTTCATACAAGCTCTTCGGAGCAAGATTTGGATTTGCTGTGGCATCCTTCAGCGGGCTGATGGACAGACCTTGTCCAAGTAACAGCTTCTCGTTGAAAGTTGCTATACTCCAGTTAGCAGAGGACTATGCAGCAGAATGTGGGGTGAAAGCGCACCGAACTTCTGCAGCTGCAAAGTCAGACCCGAATCACACTCCGAGATTAGCTTTTGGATGTTTTGTACAGCCTGAGGCCGATGGGTTGCAATCAACTCCTGTCGCGCCGACTGCGCAGCCTGAACCTTGGCAGCATAGTCCGCGTCGGCGTTCTGGACCTTGCGCAGCAGCTCCTCTTCATGCTGCGCGGCGGATTTGTGACCCTTCAAGCCAAACTTTCCACCCTGCTTGTCGCCGGTCTTGACACGGTCATATTGCTCGGCAAGCGATTCATATTTGGCTTTTGCCTTTTCGGCAGAGGTCTCCGCCTCCAGCACCCTCTTCTCCGCACTCAATCCGGTCTGCTTCCATTGCTTACGGCCTCGTTCAATGTTCGATGCGAGTTCGTGAAGATCATCGGCCATCTGCTGCAGAGACACGGAGAACTGGAGTCCGTGGTCCGCCATGCGGTCATGGAACCGATTGAGTTCATTGTAGTTCTGGCCGTAGGTGGCTTGGCGGTTCTCGTTGCGATAGGCGGAGTCGTGGAGGGCGCGGGACAGCTTCCTCAAGCCTTGCGCGTGCTCTTCTTCCAGTGATGACCGTTTCTTCAGGAACGTGGAGAAATCCTGTGAGCATCCTGCCGGTTAGCGTTCGTGTGCTTCTTGATACATGACAGCAGTGGGTTCGCAGAGGTGAAACATGGACGAACCCTGGCAGAAGAGACACTTTGCTTTAAGCGGGTCAGGAGAGTGGTGACTCCGATCTATATGACGACATTCTGTTAGGACATGATGAGCAAGTAGGGTAGGCATTACGCACATCCGAATAGATAACCTTGTCCAGACGCGCCTTCAATTCGTCCGACATAGGGGGAGGCCCGGGACGGAGCTCCAGAGCTCCGGGGTGGCCGGCAGAGCCGTCACTGGAGGGGCGCGCATCGGGGTCGGGCGCTGGGCTATCGTGTAAAGCGGCGTCTGCCATGGGGGGCGTGGGAGTGGTGTATGGGCGACTAATGGCAGACAGGGAGGAGAAGCACGGATGACCTGAAACGGCAGTTTGGGGGGAGTGGGTATATAGTAGTAGGAATAGTGGGAGTGGATTGCGGAAGCCTACGACCTTAGCCTGGAGGACGGCGTCAGCCCCGTTGGAGTGATGCTGGGCTGGTGTCACCGTTGCTATTCTGGGCCAGCCGCCGTGGGGGAGGCTTAGCGTGTGGCTGAGCTACACAGTATACACAGTACATTACTGGTACACTCCTCCGTATCACCTGCCAGGTACCACTGTTCTGTCTACCAGGAATTCCACCGTTCATCGTTGATGGCGATTGTCATAATGATTTCCATGCGAAGACTTGTACTATGTAATATGCACAGGATCATATCATCTACGTCATCCGATCTGATGTCCAAAGCATGGACCAGGTCCTACAGAACCACACTGCATCAGTGCATACCAGGGGCATTCTCGATGAAATGGATCTGATCTGGTATGTTCAAGTCGATCCAGAAAGCATTCCCTCGATGCATTCTCCATCTATCACCGGCTAGCTACTTGGTCCGGATGACACTGATCACCCAGTGGAACGGCGGTTGCTGGCTCTGCATCAATCCATAGCCCGCTGAGTCAGCCGCCCAACCGCCGAGTTTCGCGAGCCACTCACTTGCTCTTCGCTCCGTCGCCCACCAAAATCCACCAAATTTTCTGCCGATTTCCGGCACCTGCACGCTGGTTCCTCTCTGCTGCACTTCCCATTTTGCATGTGTTATCGGGTCCCGCGGTTCCAAGGCCGTCGGATATTTCTTGATTTATACTGATGGATCTGGAGTTCCGGGGTGTCCTGGCACCGACTAGGTTGGCGACACATGCCAATCTGATAACACCCCCGGCCTCCTCCAGCGACCTTCGGAGCACCCCGAGGCTGCCCCGGCCGGTGACAGCCTTCGACTTCGCGCCCAAAAACTTAGAACCGGGCGATATGGAGAAGCTCCCCGCCATCACAGGCAAGCGGCGGGGTGGCTGTAGAAAGGCCTGTAATGAGTGTAAACAGCAAAAGGTAAGCTAGTCCTATTCCCGGCCTGGGCGTCTTGGTTTCGGAGAGGATCTATGCATATCACTATCTATGCTTAGCTTCCTTCCTTCGCTCGCGCCATCCATCTATACGGCTGGCTGAATCTGGTCTGTTTCAATCCCACAGCTTCGGTGCGACATTGTGCAGACTCCCGCGGATGCTTGCTCGCGCTGCCGGCGGCTCCAAATAGAATGCAAGGTCGAGCCCACTTTCAAACGGATCTCCAAACGAAGGTAGTCTATGATCTGCCTCCTTCCCCGTTGATTCCATTGTTTCCTGACCTTGATGTATGCAGGCGCAATGCTGAAATGGAACGGGAGATCGCAGAGCTCCGCCGGCGGCTTGCCACTGGCGATCACCCGCAGGCCGTGGAAGCCAATGGTAGTGATGAGCTCTCCCAGTGTTCCGAGGACGTCTTCTGTCCGCCTGATGCGGCAGTTGCAAACAGGGCGCGGCCGCTGTCGGCGCCGTTGGAGCCTCAGCCGATGGCTACCCCGTTGACCATGCACCGAGATGGGTCCATTCTTTCTCAGGAGGATCACCCATGGAGACTAGAAGATGTCTCGCTGTCTAGGCCGAGGGTGGCGCGTCTATTTGAACAGTACTATGCCCTGCCCCACCTTGTATGCTGCTGTAACTAATGGGCTGGTCAGGTTCTTCAAGTACTACCATCCCTTCCTCCCTCTGTTGAATCCGCAAAAGCACCCGGATGAGTATCTGCGTCGCTGTCCTTTGCAGGCGTGGACTATCATGTGTGTCGCCAGCCGACGAGCGCCCTCGGAGCCAGGTCTCCTGAGCGCGCTCTCGGGGCCTTTCAGCAGGTTGCTCTGGTCCACCATCACCGGTGTACCACAGGACTACCGTGTAGTCAAGGCCCTTTGCCTTCTATGCACCTGGCCGTTGCCTACGACGAGTCAGCGGACGGATGCCACCTTCATGCTCAGTGGATTAATGATGCAAATCTCCATGCAGCTGGGATTGCATCGACCCGTCCAAGCGGAGGAGTTCACCACCTTCCGCATGGAAGTCCAGGGGGAAGCTGTCAAGGACCGTCTACAGACGTGGGTCATATGTAACATTGTGGCTCAGAAGTAAGTCCCTTTTGCCCCTGTTGCTGACGAAGACTCACCGAGATAGCGTCGCCACCGGTTACGGACAGCCTCCCGTGACCATCTACGATTGGGCGCTCGAGCCAGCATCACTTCGAGATGCAGACTACCAGCCTTCCGAAGATCTGAAGACTCGGCTGCGGATTGAAAAGTTCTGCGACCGTGTGACCAAATCACTATACAGCAGCAAGCCTGACCCGGCGGAGTTCATCAGCTCGGAGAAGTTGCTCATAGTGCAGCTTCTGGAGAACGAGCTTCGAGACATGGAGGTGGAATTTGGACGGGATATTTCCAGTTCGTGCCCCAATACCTTTTTTCCATGAGAGAGGCTAACACGTTTGCAGATATCAACATGATCCATCTACGGGCAGCTGAGCTGCATCTCCGATACTTTGTTTTCCTCGGCTCCAGTGCACGAAGCGACGACTTGACGAAGCTTTTTATTGCCACCACATCATTCCTCGGCCGCGTGCTCGATCTCGAAACGTCGCCCGGGGAGCTTATTGGTCACGCAACTAATTACATTCTTCAGATGATTGTCTCGGCTGCGTTTGCCCTCATGAAGCTGCTGAAGAGTGACTTCCGCCGCCACATTGACTTTGAGCACGGGAAGTTGCTGTTCAATGGAGCGATCTCGGCCATCCGGAGGATCAGTGTCATGGATCACGACCGCCCCGTGCGTCTCGCGGACATTCTGGCGCAGATGTGGAATGCCGGCAGCCCGGAGGGACCGGCGGGCGAGGATGCTCTGCAGCTGAAAGTGCGCTGCCGGATGAGCATGAGTCATGTCTACGATACCGTTTGGCGTTGGCGCCAACGGTTCCGGCCGATGAAGAGTATCGAGGACCCGCAAGGTATGTCTTTGGCGAAGCCGAAGATGCAGTCACTAACCTGGGTAGCTACCATTGCGAACCCCAGTCTCTCGGCGACGGCCGGTCCCATGACCCGACAAGAGGAGTCGCTGGCCGATCCCGGGTTGATCTACCCGCCGAACTTCGACCAAGGGGCGTTCATCAGCGAGGCGGGGTTCTCGGAGGTGTTTGATTCGCTCAACTGGGTGTTTGACGGGATTCCCGACACGTTTGTGGCGCCTCCGGTCATGTAGGCCCGTCACGCATTGCATCTCGGCGTCAGGGTGTTCTGGTTCATGCGATTGTTGGAAGTGTACCAACGGGGTGGATTCCTGTGGATACCCTGTACTCTGTTCTGTACATATGTTCATGCCATGACGTTCCCCTAGATACCATTGCGTGAATTCAGCGGTTGACGATTCATTCTTGCAACTACGCACATAGACTGAAGGGTCCGTCCCACGCGAAAGACAAGCGGGCCGACCTTAGTCATTATTCCCACCTCCAATCCGTCAGGGTCCTTACCAATCAATCCCCACCCGGTTAGAAATCCGGAGATATTTCGGCTCGCCATAACTGAAAGTTGAGGCCTCTACCATCTACATAGTACATATAGAACTCCCACCATTTCCATTTCCCAACCAGATCCAATCCACTCTCTTCATCCATACTGCTACCACCATGGCCTCCTCCGAACTCAACATTGTCGCCCTGGTGTACCCCCAGCCCGACAAGCTCGAAGAGGTACAGCTCTCACCCCGCCACTCCCACCACCCAGAACTACGATCCATACTAACGATCGAACAGCTCTCCGCCCTCCTCGCCACCCTAACCCAGCAAGTCCAAGCCAACGAGCCCGACACCTTGGTATACTACTCTTTCGCCAATAAGGAGGGTACGGTGATTAGTGTGATTGAGAGGTGAGCTTTACCTACTTACCTTCCCCTCCCCCACTATTCCCCCATTCATCTGTCGATCTATCCCTGTATCACGGCCTACCCAAATCGGTAAAAAAAAAATACATATGCTAAGAGTGCATGATGAATGGGATAGATACCGCGACCAAGCGGCCTTTGAAAAACACACCCAAAGCGAGTACTTCAAGGAATTTGTGGAAAAGGGCAAGGGGTTGATGGCCAAGCCTTTTGATATGGTGGTTGGGGGAGGGGTGGTGGGGGGGTCGGTTTCTGTGATTCGAACCTGATTTTCTCTTCATTTTATTAGTAGGGGTATTTGTGGTTGTGGTTGAGGGATATGATGGGTGTAGGTGTAGATTAGTATAAAGTGATGATCGGGGAATTAATATTGTATTACCCATGTTTAATTTGGTGGGTTCTGAATGGTTAGTATGGTGGTGATACGTAGGACAAAGATGGGAGCGAACTGGACGGATGAGAACGGAGTTAAGGAAGGAAGGAACCTTGTCGCGGATGGATCAGATCCGATCCGATCCACCAGTAGTACTTCCTGGATAGTAGTAACATAGTATGAGTACTAAGTAGATAAGTACAGTTGAACTAATATACTGTGTAAATACCTCAAAAGTCCAAAGTACCGAATCCCTACGGAGGAGTACCCTAGTACCACGCGCCATGGATCCGAAAAGGGCTTGCAGATAGCGACGCTGGAAGAAAGCCTGCCATTCGATCGGAAGGGCACCGGGCCATATGTACGTCCCCTGTACATGTACATCCTATGTACTATGTAGGAGGAGGGAGGTACGGATGTAGGTCAGGACCTGCTAGCCGCTAGGTGCATCTGGATCTAATATTAGGGGTTTGGGTTTGGGTTTGGTGGCGGTCAGACACTACTGCATGTTCATGATTCATGGATGGAAGGATGGCTGGCGAGAGAGAGAGTTGGGGTCCGTGGGTGGGATGGAGAGAGTGACATTCGACCGTAAGGTAGTATCCTATGACTCCGGACAGAGTAGAATGGGAGTCATCACCCATGGTTGGATGGATCGTCAATCCGGGGAGAGAATTCCAGATTCCTCCCATGTTTGATGTTCTCGGATCAATTCCCATTTCCCCCCTGAACCAGTGCCTCCAAGCGCCGTCCCTCGGCTCCAGTGGTCGATCCAACCCGGGGATGGTCGTAGGTAGTAGGTAGAGCATCATGTTGAGACTAGAGAGAGAGAGAGAGAGAGAGAGAGAGACAGAAGGTTGGGGTTGGAGATACTGCAACTCGTAACTACTGGGTAAGAAAGAGGTGGCAGGCCGCCAGCCAGCCAGGAAAGAATTCATCACTGGATAGAAAGCGAGTGGACAACGGCGGCCGGGCTAAGAATCCTAATCACTAACAGGATCAGTCAATCAATCCACCTCCTCTCCCTCGCTCTTCTTCCTCTTGCGCTTCCAGTGATAATATCCCTTTCCCCCCATTGATTCCATAGTAGTTATTATTGGTGACTGGCCGTGCTACCTGTCCAGTGGCTATCTCCCTAGCTGATCGTCTATCTTGCTTTACCAGGTGAGCTATCCAGTGCCCCATCCATCCATCCATCCATCCACATCCACATCCACATCCACTGCCACTGGCGGCTGCTGAGCTTCCTTCCCGTCACCGTTTGGGTCTCCCCTCTTCTGCGTTGCTCTGCTGCTGCTTCTTGCTTCCTTCTGCTGCTGCTCGGCTGCTGCTGTTTCCTTCCCTGCCTGGACCCATCCATTGATTGATTGATCCCATAACCTCTTCTTTCCCCCTCCTCAACTCGCCCCATCCGCTCACCTCTTCCTCCGTCCAACTTCCATTGTCTCCCTACTGCTAGTGCTTTACCCTGCTGCTCTCCTTGTCTGTCCCTGTTCGACATTATTTTCGTCTCCATATTCTTCCGTGCCAATCGCCGCCTGGGTTTGCGAATTCTCCTGACCGATTCAGCCTTTAGCCTGGGTGCCTTTTGCAGATACCCGCTCTCTACTTACTAGTTGTCCCTCCGCCCGTCGAAGCCACTATTCACTACCCCCCCGTCGCTCTAGCTCCGCTCCATCGATTTTATCTTCCTTCTCTGCTGGCCGTCCTTGCTCCAATTGTATCCCTATCGAGTGCTCCCCCGACTCCGACTCTGTGTCACCATGGCCACCGGTCCTGCGACTCAATCTCTCAAGGTCAGCACCACCTGCTTATCCGTCCGTCGGACTGCGGCTAACGGGCGCTTGTGCACAGTGTGTGGTGACGGGTGATGGTGCGGTTGGAAAAGTACGTCGCTCGCTGAGCTTTTCCCCCCTGATCGGTCAACTTGGTGATCGGTTGCTAACCCGACGGTAGACATGTCTCCTGATTTCGTACACAACCAACGCTTTCCCCGGGGAATACATTCCCACCGTGTCCGTGCCCCGTCCCTGCTCTGATCCGAACCGTTGTTGACCCCCTCCTCAGCTTCGACAACTACACCGCTAGTGTGATGGTAGATGGCCGACCGATTAGCTTGGGACTCTGGGATACTGCTGGACAGGAGGATTACGACCGTCTTCGCCCGTTGTCCTACCCGCAAACCGACGTCTTCTTGATCTGCTTCTCCATCGTCAGCCCTCCATCTTTCGACAACGTCAAAGCCAAGGTGCTTCCCCATCCCCGACGGCCTCTGGCAGCTATACCGCCAATCTTAACTGCTTACTGACGTGCTGCAGTGGTTCCCCGAAATTGAACATCATGCCCCCAACGTCCCCATCATCCTGGTCGGCACTAAGCTCGATCTGCGAGACGACCGTGGCACCATAGATGCGCTCCGACAGAGAAAGATGGAACCCGTCTCCTACGAACAGGCTCTGGCCGTGGCCAAGGAAATCCGGGCACACAAGTACCTCGAATGCTCGGCCCTGACGCAGCGCAATCTCAAGAGTGTATTCGACGAGGCGATTCGGTATGTCAAACCACCTGCTGCTACTGGAATGAGAGACTGACCCATGCTAGTGCCGTGCTCAATCCCCGGCCTGCGGCCAAACCGAAGAACAAGAAATGCGTGATTCTGTAGATCGACACTCGGCATGTCCGACTCATAATATAAACCACTAATACGGCGTCTGGGTTTCGGGGCAGTCCGCCCCATCTGATGATTTTGCTCGTGTCCCGTTCCTTGTTTTGGTCCATGATCCTGATGTTGTTCTCTATTTTCTTCGGGTTCAGGATAACCTTCCTCTCATTTCCTCCCTCCCTTTAATGCAGTATAAAGATGTAACATGCCATACAATACCACTCAATGAACGTCACTTACGGGTTGCGGTGGGTTATGGGCGGTGTAGGATGTCTACCAAAGGACTGTGTAAGGCACTCGCTGCATCATCCGGATCTATATTCCTGACTCATCCAAGTATACACATCAGAACAAAGAGAACGGAAAGGTATCTCTGAAGCAAAAAGCACATATACTTTTTATAAACCAACGGCCCTTCTAGGCCATCCGATTCCGGCGACTGGGGTGCACGCCGGCAAAGTCATCCTGGCCGGTCTCCTCGCCCTGTTCGTGTCTCGCCTTCTCCTTCTGGATCTCCTTGGCATTCCGCTGTCTTTCTTCGAAGAGCTTCTTGTTCTTCGCTTCGATCTTGGCTGTCCGGTGCTCAGACTTGCCACCACCGCCGGCGCTAAAAGGAGGTCAGTCGATGCTTGCTTGGATTGCCATGTGAACTTACGTCAATTCCACGTTGATTCTCCGAGGGGGGTACTTCTTATCGTCGAACATGGAGTGGTGGTACAGCTTCAGACAGGTCTTCATGCGATCGTAGTTGTCGAACTCGATGAACCCGAACCCACGGCACTTGGTGGGCTTGTCTATTTGCGTGGCCACCCGGACAGAGACGGGGGCGATCTTCTCGAAGTGCTTGGTCAGGGAGTCGCGGTCTGCGGAGTAGGGGAGGTTGCCTGGTGATATTAGCACGATATGCATTTCCGGGTGTATCTTGGTACATACCAACGAAGCAAATGAACCGGGAACTCTTCTTGGATTGGCCTTCTTCATCGACAGGCTCTTCCGCGGCGGGGGTATCAGTCGGCTGAGCCTCGGTCTTCTGCTCCTTCTTGGATTTCTTCTCCTTCTTCGACTTCTTGTCCTTCTTGTCCTTCTTCTCCTTGGTTACCTCGGCCTCAGCCTCGGGCTTGGGCTTCTGGTTCTCCTTCTCGGCGGGGGTCTCGTCCACGTCCATGGCTTCAGGCTCGGTCTCGGGCTTCTCGTCTGTTGATTTGGACTTTTCCTTCTTTTCCTTTTTCTCTTTCTTGTCCTTCTTCTCCTTCTCTTCCTTGTCCTTCTTCTCCTTCTTCTCCTCCTTGTCCTTCTTTTCCTTCTTGTCCTTCTTGTCCTTCTTTTCCTTCTTCTCGCTCTTCTCCTCCACCGGCACCTCCTCGACGACCTCCTTCGCCTTGCGCTTCTCCTTCTTCTCCTTCTTGTCGTCGCGCTTGGCCTTCTTCACCTCGGGGGCGGTGGCTTCCTCCGCGAGCTTGCGCTTCTTGTCACCCATGTTGAATTGATTGATTGATGCAGCGGAATCAAAAGCAAAAAGAAATTAAGGGTATCAATGCAGAGAATGCGCCGGGGAGAGATCGCAAGAGGGCAGAGTGATCGGCGGAATTGGAAATTTGCTTTTTTTGCCGGGCGGAGATATCAGGCGGTGAGCGCGGTGGAGACGCTGATTTTTCAGGCAGGATTAGGCAGGATTAGGCATAGTTAAGGCATAGTTCAGGCAGCGAATTAAGGCAGGAAATATTTACTGCCTCAGGTATGTATTTAGGTGAGTAGGGTTATGGAATTATCCACTGGTGATAGTCATGGATGGATTCACATTATGGGTGAAGGACATTATTGACCATTACATTGGTACTGCTATCCTTGGTTCACTGTCTCCAGTGATTTGATGTACAAATTCACCCAGACATAGGGTATATATATGGCTTACTGGCCCTTTGCCCACTTCCTCTTCCTTTCTCTCCATCCATCCCTCCATAGTATATCAAGAAACCAAGCCTACCTTATACCTTGAGATACAACCCAAAGTCGTCCCGATGTAGGGCATAGTCCATGTCTTTATTATACACATCCTAAACAGTCTACACACCTCCCAAACCAATAAAAATCTCAGGAAATCAATCCATCAAACCGTGGCATCGCATTCAACGCAACACACTTCCCATCTCGAACAAGACAGTATCGAAATTAGGGCACAATACCCTGCTTGGGATTCTTCCCTGGAGGTTACTCTATCCTACAGCACTTAGGGTAACAACGACGTTCCAACTACAAGAGATCCTCCAGGCTGCTCTAAAAAAATCCATCCCTGGGATTGAGATATCATATCTTCGATAGATGGCATGTCCACTCGTTCATGTCTCATGACACATTCATTGTGGTCCCTCGAGACACACCCCCTCGTTTGTACAGGTGTCCTTCGGACACCTCCCGTGCTGCTGCTGTGGCAGCCTATCCTCAATCGGTACAATACCCAGATCTAGAGTGGGAGTCCATCCATACGGAGCCATCATCTGGGCAATCCTCCTGTCAAACGGGGGGGCTGAGGCGGATTGGGAGGACCACGAATACTGGCGTCAGTCCTTCTCCGAGACCTTCCCTCACCGTTCCAAGCGTTACAAGGCTTCCATGAGTGGTGCATTGAAGAGTCAGGAGGCCAAGAAAAAGTCCTCGTGGAGCGCTTTTCCCTACTAATGAAGACAACATTGAGTGATAAATCAACATTATTACGGGTAATGGATCGTATGGGCTAGACCAAGCCCAGGAGACATCCATCGTCTTTGTTCAGCATGCCGTGTGATGACTTGGAGGACGTACAATGCGCAGAATACACATTCCTGGTGACAGTGGACATCCGGCACGAAATTGATCAATGAGAAGACAAGGGATATCCTGGCGATGCGCCTTCTTGAACGCAAGGCCTGTGGCTACTAGGGCAGATGGTGGCCAACGTCTTCAAAGGACCTAACTGACAGAAAATGGATATCTAACCCGCGCGAGTCTGTGTATTGTCGTCGGCTCAGCCGAGTCATATAGGAATATGACATACTGGATAGAAGGGGTGTTGATGCGGACAACAATCCTAACCAAATATCCAATCGTGGCCCTGATTACCGATACTGCTTGCTTCGCGATAGTCGATGGATGCTGTTCTTATGTCGTATCTAGACACTCGACTGGCGGTACCCGCAAGTGTACCCAGCTCTCATTACGGCTAGACAAAAGACCGACCAGGATGCTTTGATGAGGGATTTCCAGGAGCTGGACATCGGCGCGCCGAGCATGAAAGGTTTGCGTCCGGCATACTCATCGGGACCACTGGCATTTTGGGGAAAGGAGGTTAAAGATGTCGATTTCGGCAAATGCCCTCAGAACATCCACAATATCTGGAAGCCAGCAATAAGTGGGTGTGTGGGTAATTGATACTGGCACCGCGGATAACTGATGAGCAGATCAAACCGATAGCTAGCGGATGCTCTTTGACTTGTCCTCTAGGACCTTTCGATGGATAATGTGACGATCCAAAACACTCTTAACCAGACTACTGCGAAATGGATCTCAGTACCATCGTCATCAACAGCACGGGGTCGTTTTCACGACTATTTCTTATCCTCTATGTTACACAAAGATGGTGATATGCATTCTTCAAGATCCTACCCTTTGAAGAGCACCACCAACGAGATTTATTTCATGGGTCTTGGATAAAGGACAGACTCACCAGGTTAAAAGTCCATCCCTACTGTCCAGAGTGGCGGTTTATGGTCGCCTTCATATCAGCACTATCCCCTCACCCTCATTGACCACCGTTTGCCCAGACCGCGTTGAAGTTGTCCAGCATTCGTCTGTCTTTGATATCACCATTCTACTTCGAAGATGCCGTACATTGGGGACCCCATCGATGACCGTGTGAGTCCCCCCTCGTCGACCTGCATCAGCAATAGAAACATGCAAGCACAAAAACGTCGAGAAACATCCAGGCCCATTCGAAAAGCCCGATAATCTACAATTTTCTAACCAGGGGGCTTGCGCCGGAATCATAGATCTGGATTGGATTGGTGATATATACACAGAAATCCAAGAAAGACCTGAGAGTTTGTCATACGAAGGTCTCTGGTAAGACCCGCAATATCGACAATATAGAACAGAACATTTTAATTTTGGTTATCAAACATTGAGCCTCTTACCTCAAATGGCGGCTCATTCATCGGTCAAACACATTGCAATATGTTTACGCAAATTCCACCAGGCTCATTGGCGCTATGCGCCAACGATATCCTTTTTGATGGCCCCAATTCTACCAAAAGCTCTGCACTACACGATCTCTAGTTTACTAGAAGTCTGGAATCTTGGATACCTTGCCGATAAGCAGCGACATTGGCTTATAAACAAACTCGCCCAACCTATCGGTGAGATTCGCGCAAGCTCGGCTATATGGGATTGCCTATGGTTTGCGGACATCGAAAAGCTCAGCCCTTCACTTCCACCGGGTTATATGTGATGAAGGGCATGACAGCAAAACAAGATGCAGAACCAATCTATGCATATGAACGCATCATGCGAATTGACCCGGGTTCTAGTTTAGGATCTATTAAAAAATGACTAACAAAGGCACCATGTCCGATGAAGAAGTCTTACAAAAGCCAGAATGGACATTCAATGCCCTGGCACACCTTGGCTTTTGAGACGCCAGATGGTTGCCAAATAACAGCATCGAGACAACGACATTGAAACGACCCTTGTGCCTGAACAATGGGAGTTTGGGCCCGGGATATGAATATATGTCCAGGTCACATCATGATGGTTTATGTTTACCTCTAGGGCTCAGTACGTCTCGCCTTTGAACCAGTCGAAATGTCTGAAGACAAGACATCGATCACCATGGATCCGGAGACTATGCCTTTTCCATCCTTCGACCTCCTGCAAATGCAGTGGGTCTTAAATCGGATCGCTGCTCTGGCTGGTGCAGCAGATATCACAGATGAGGAGTTCGAGCCCGACTTTGAGAGCTTTGAAGTCTCGGTTTGGTGATATTGTTAATTTTTTGGCTACGTTCCGTTCCAAGCTTGCAGTGTCCCAATTGGAAATACCCGGCATTACCATGGGCAAATCTCACCGATTAGCTTCAGCCCTCGGTACTGAATAAGTATCATGATGATCCTATCTCTGATTCTTATATCCAAGGCGACTTCCCCCAGGGTGCCCCCCAATGTCGGGATACACAGAACGAACATGTACATCGGGGTCAGCACCCACGAGAAATACATGAAGAGGGACATTGTGACCTACATCTTGAGTTAGGGACCAGTTCTCTTATGCTTGGAGGTTAATGTTTTGTATCGCAGCACAATCTTATATGGACACACCGATGGATGACATTCCAGCAACACAGCCGAAGATATATATAGTATATTATCTTGAACTTGACAGCAGGAAACAAGAATGGTGCAAATCATAATGTGACCAAAATCCAACCGAAAGACCTATTCGAGTCAACAACGACATTGACGGTATATGGCCAAGTTCCGCAAGCTAGTTATTGCATCCTCCTGGCTAGGATTCATTCTGTTAATATGCCAGTGGACGGTATCAAGTGGTCGACATTGAATCCTTCTGCGTCTGTGGTTCCCTAAGAGGAAATGACTCGAAGTCTGAGTCAATATATCATCCTCCATAGCATCTGATTTCTGTGCTAGCAGTTCGGTCACGATCAAGATACCTCGAAGACGCCTCGCATTGTTCCTCCTCTGTTGATTTAAGGATGTTGTTTAATGGTTTATGTTGGGAACGCTAGGCAGAAGAAACAACGTGTAATTTGTAAGTAGTAACTAGAACAGTTCTACCTACACAACTAGATGAAAACAACAACTCCGTGGCCAACGTGACCATAGGTCATGTAACGCTCACCTACTGACTAACTACATGTTCCAACACGGCCCCCTAGGCGAGCAGGAGTTTAAAAACAAATAAAAATAAAGCTAAATAGCTTTTCTAATCAAGTAATAAAGTATTGTGTTATATATTTCATAATATTTTTTTATTAATATTATTTAATATTATTTTTAATTTTATAATTACCAGACATACTTTCATATCTAGTAAATTTCTAAATACTTAAAATACTTTGGCTTCTAATAGCTTGGTGAATCTATCTATGGGATTAGTATTTTTAAGAATATAGAATATCTTAATAATATCTTTTTTAATAAGATTTATAACAAATAAATAGTGGTTATCAAGCCAGCGGGTAAACCAGGTAAAAATATTATAATTAAATATTTTAAATAAATTAGTAATATTACTGAATATAAAGATTTTTCTATTTTTAAAAATTCTAAAACTAAATACTACTGTTAATTTCTTCATATATAAAATCTTTTTAGTAGTTATATCATACACGTAATATTTCACAATAATTAAAAATAATATTATAATAAATTGCTTCTTCGAAGATTAAAAAATAAGATCTCTAGTAAAGAAGATAATATACTCTTTAATTAATTTACTATTTTTATAATTTATATAAATAGTATTTACATACACTTTAATACCTTTAGTATGATCAGAGATAAGTATAATATTTAGATTCTTTATATCTTACATATATCAATATACTAATTTTAATACTTTAAAATTAGTAATTATAAGTGAATTTATACATCTTTATAATTAAAAAATAAACTATTATAAATCAGACTTTATTTTGATTACTAGCTAATTTAAGCAGTCCATAAAATTCTAATATTCATAAATATTAACTCTCTTAAATATTATTTTTAAATAATCTACCTTGCGGTATAATAATGTTATTAGAAAAATAATTTTTATATAATTTTATATATTTATAATAATCAAGGATTCCTCCACATACATTTATTAAAATAAAAATATCAATCCTTCTTTATAATTGCGTTGTATATTATAATTAAAAAAAACTTTCAGTTTACTAAATTTCTTTAAACTGAATACTTGATCAAAGTATTATTTAATTTTATTAAAATTATTCTAATATAGTCCCGTGATAATTAAATTATCTATATAAATTATAAGATAAATATTAAATTTATAGTAAATACAGGGATCCTCAAGCAAAGTAATAAAATTAATTTTTTATAATTTATTATTAAAAATATAATACCACAAAAATACAGCTTACTAGAGATTATATAATACTTGTTTTAATTTATAGATATTATTCTCTAGATTTTTATAATATCTAGTTAGTTATTTCATGAATACTTGGCAACCCTTTATCTAAGTATATAAGTAAATAAAAATAATATTATATTACTTTTAGATAAGGTTCTTAATTACTATTATAATTAGAAATATCTTGATAACGATCTCACTAATAACTAGAATAAAAGATTAATTATAATTTCTATCTAGTACTTAGTAATTGCTATATATAATTTAATAAGTATAGAATTAAATAATATAATCTTTTATATTAATTTTTAAATTAAATATTTATTTATCTGGAATTACGCGGGCACTAGAAGATTTTTTTATAATATTATAAATTTTTATATTTTTAATTTTATTAATTTATATATCTATTACTTACTTCTAGTATAGTGCTAAAAGGGACCTCATAATTTTAATATATATTATTAGAATAGTAACTTTATGATACTTTAATTTTAGAATTATAATATTTTAACTAATTAAAATAAATTATTCATAATCTAACTAAGTAAATGATTTACCTTTAATAATTTTCTAAAATTATTTTACTACCAGAACATCTTCAGGTGATGGAGTATTAATAATTCAGAAATCTTAAATTAAATATTTAATTAATTTAGTCTTATATTTAGTAGGATTCTTAATAAAAAATATTAAATATTCATTAGTTAATTCCGCAGAGATTAAAATTATTTATACTCTATTAATAATAATATTAACATCTTTATTAATATTTTTAGTATTTTTAATATTAGAGATACTTTAATAAAGGAAAATATTATCTAGTCTAGTTAATTCTCTAGATTTTAGAAACAGTCCTTCAGATAGTAATTTATTAATTATACTATCAAGATCTTTATAATTATCTTTATATATTTTTTTTTCATGGAATAAGATGTCTCTGGAGTATTTAATTTTATTAATTTCTAATATTTAAATATAATAAACATAACTATTATTTTTATTAAAATTAATAAAATATTTCACTATTATATAAAATTTTATTTTTTTAGATATTATACAGTCCTCAGTGGGTATATAAATATATAAATAATAATTAAATACACACAAGAAATTAAGTAAAATATTAGGATTTAAAAAATTATAAAAAAAATAGTATTTATATATAAAAGATTCTTTGATATTACTTCTAACGGGAACAAGCTGATTCATGATTTAAATAATAAAATATATAGTATATAATTAAAAACATCCTAGCAGACCTAAGTTAATTATTATAATTTTATTTATTTAATTAATTAAACTATTATATTTTTCTAATAATCCATTTACTTCAAATGTTTAGAAAGATAAGATAATAATATAAATTTTATATTTTTTATAGATTACTTAGTTTTTAAAGTAATTAAATTTTTTACTTCTATCAAGATATTATGTTATAACATAATAATTAATAGTATTCTTATATTTAGTATTTATTTAAATAAGTTTCTCAGAGGCGTCAGACTTCTATTTTAATAAAATAATATAAATAAAGTAAATAGCGTTGTTAATTATAATTAAAAAATAATTATATTTTTTATAGCTAATAAAGATCACTATCTGAATATTAATATACTAAAATTTTATAGGATCTAAGATTTATAAAATAAGATCATGGGATACTAGATATTTTATTTTATTTAATTAATATATTTTATAGTATACATCATCTTAGTATTTAATTTTAATTTAATAAGATTTTATAGTAAAAATAATTTGTCGGAATCTTACATAACTATATTATTAGTATAATAATAAAGAGTCTAATGTTATTATATTAATTTTAAAATTAGTTATTTTAATAAAAAATATTTTTTATAATACTTACATATGACTAACAATTTTATTATTATTTATAAGATATAAGGTATGATTTTTATTAATTTTATAAATATTAAAATCCTCACGGAGGTGTTGAGTAGATAGTAATTTATAGAATAAATTAGATTAGTAATATATCTTAATATATAACTCTATATAATAATTATTTACTTTAATAAATACTATTGTATAGTCTGCTGCTTTAACTTTAGTGATTATATTTTTAAAAATATTATATAAATAATATTTATATAATTTTAATTCATGGAAATTAGTAAGTAAATTATAATTTAAAATAAGATATTAAAAACTACTAGTATTATATATCTAATAGAATTTCTAGTTAAAAAAATCCTTGATTATTATATTATTAAAATTCATGGTAGAAATATTATTATCTATATTAGAATTAACAGATATAATTATATAGAATTTAGTAACTAGTTTTATTATTTATTTTAATATAATAAATAAAATCTTTATAGAAACTTTAGATTTTAATAATTTAGTATTCTTCTTATTTTCATAGAACTAGATATCATGAATATATGGGGTCTAATCTTTAGAATAAAGATTAGAAATAAAATATTAATAATATAAAGTATAATATTACTATTCTCTATAAAAATTATAGTTTTTATTAATATTATTTGGTAGTAAGTTTAATATTTTTTTTAAATATTTTTCTATATTTTAATTTTTTTTTAAATAGATTACCTTCTTCTACTAATTCTTATTAGGATCTAATTTAGTGGATGATTTAGATTTCATAGTAAATATTATAAAATTAATTTAATTAAATTTATCTTTTCTTTCCATGGTATCTCTATAGTAATTAAAAAAATTTTATTTCCGTAAGGGCTTTGGCAGCGTCATTAGAAAATTATAATTTAATATTAATAATTTAATTTAGTAAGTTAGAATCAAGTTACTTGAGTAATAATAATAAAATATAATAAGATAATAAAAAATAATCTAATTACTTTAATAATATAAATACTTGTTTAAAATCATTAATAAAATATAATATAGTAGAGAAGTTAGATTATTTTTTTCTTACTAGATCAAGAAATACTATCTAGTAAAAAGTATAATTATAGCTAAAAATTAAATAGTATATTATTTTAAATATATTATTTATGTATTCTTTAGAATTACTTAATATTATAAAATATTTAAAAATTTTTTTTAATAGCTGGTATACTAATTATATTTATATATTAATTAAGATAGCATGCTAAATAGTATATTATTTATATATTAATAAAGATCTAGTAAGTGTCTTATTAATTATATTCTATAATCTAATATTTTTCAGTGCTTATCTTACTCTAAAATCTTATATTTTATAATCTCCATGTTTTTTTAGTAATTTTAATACGCTTTTTAAACTCTTAGATAGTTTCTTTAGAATATAATCTACTTAGATTATAATAATTATTATCATGGTATTTTCTTTACTGATATATAAGAAGGAAATAGATCTATCTCTTATAATTATTTTATAATTTTAATATAAGTTTGATTATAATTCCAACTAGTAAAATATTATTATACAACTATATGTTAGCTTGACAGAGATAAAGATTAAATATAATTAATAGAGTAAAGGAGATCTTTAGAGATGATTTATAGAAATAAATATATATTATATGTATTTCTAATATCTAAGAGTCATTATATTAAAGAAGCTCTATCTCTGGCTCGTAGTAATAAAGATATTTAATTAAATATTTAAAAAATATTAAAATAATAAAGATAATAGTACTTCACGGCGAGTTACCAGGCTTATAATCTGTTAGGAACGCTAGGTAAAAGAAATAATATATAATTTATAAGTAATAACTAGAATAGTTCTGCTTACACGACTAGATGAAAACAACAACTCCGTGGCCAACGTGACCGTAGGTCATGTGACGCTCGCCTACTGACCAACCACATGTTCCAACAGTTTATGAGAGAGGGATAGTGAATGAGCTGTTCATACGTCCCCGAATTCCGAGGAAGACGGCCACAATTGAAAAGATCCGGAAAGCATCGGGTCAAGGCACTCCTGGCGATGACGCTGCACGCCAACAACAACGTTGTGCACCAGGGGGATGGGTCTCTGGTGTCACTGATGGCCAACCCAATAGCCACAAGTGCATCTATTGTGCGGAGCAGCGTCACTCCTACGTGCCGGTAAGTTGTTCGCACTCCTACCCTCACTGTGCAACTGCTAACGCAATGGTAGGTCCCTGCTGAGCATCTCCTCCTTGTGGCCGCCGTCGTGAGGGCATATCGTCGCCGTTGGGCGAGGCCTGGTAGTGCTGTGCGCCAGGCTGAGTTCGTGGCGGCGGTCACTGCCTTACGGGGCGTGGAATCATCATCAGATGACTATCAAAAACAGTCTATAACGCTCAATTGGCACAACTAATAGGTAAATATCTAGAGCTTGTCGTGGGATACTTGAGTTACATCGTTAGGGAGTATCCTGGTGAAGACTGTGCCGTTGCACGGATTGAAAGGGAAACGGCATCAGCTATTGGTTGCTTTGAAGTCACATCCGCCGCCGTGGTCACCGACGAGCTTGAAAGCGATGTATCGGAAAAAAAATACCGATGACGAGGAGGGGAGGTGCTCTGTCAGGAGTATGAAGACCTAAAACACATGGACCACAGGGTCCAACAGAATCCGGGTCCTTTTCGACAATACACAGCCTGATGTCATAAATGTTTCATCTATGGAAACACGCAGTATGCAAAGAGTCTGTCACGGAACCACCTGCGACGCTTTATGACGGACAAAGCTGGCGCACCATCAATATGCCCCAATCACGAACCATCCCTACCAGGAAGAAATCAAATTTTCGCTAACAGACGATACAGGAGAGGGACTGCAGTTTTCAAACAGTTACCCCCAGACGGGAGACAAAACGTAACCAAATATGTGCTTGGTGACAACCTATGTTGATTTTGTTGACGCAAAAGGGCGGTTTGCCATGGTATTCCCCTTTCTCTATGGGTGGCCGTACGCATCTATAGTCGACTCATCCCTTTCATGAATCCTATCAGAATATGCCATTTGTGGGCAACGTTGGCCAGCTGGCTTCGACCAACGCGGAACATCAGGCCAGAGCAAGTACAGAAGGGTCTACAAATTCGGATATCCTATCAGAAGAATGTATAGCATCCTATTTTGAGAAGATACTATATCCTCGGAGGGGACAAAGCCTGTGCGGTGGGACACTGGCATAACGATCACCAACATCCGTGACTGGAACGTTGCCTTACATATAGTGCTCCCGGCCAGTCTTTGACAATGATGCAATAGACCTTGAGAACAACTTGAATGTCGACCTTACCCAAATAAACCGGTACGAGGAACTCAAAACCAGTTCGAGAACCACCAAAGATTAGTTTCTGTCAATGCGGATGTTGTTCATTCCACAGAAGAGAAATGAATATGATAACGGCCATTGGGGTCTGTTTGGATATATCCAGACAGCAAGACGTCTATTATCAACAGATTTTCCCGAGTTTGACAAATGTTTCAAACTCATCAATAACCCAATGTAGCGCTAAGAACCTCGCAAACTTTCTCTTGCCTCTACCCAGCCATACATCTCTTTCTTCCTCAGCAGAACCAATCTGGAAGGCTACGTCGTTGAGGCTATACATGCCCGTGCCTAAGCCGCTTCCATACTGGGGAATATATTATGGTGGACAGGCTAGTGTTAATTATCAACGGAAGCCATGAAGGCATAAACCAACAGCACTGTTCTTTCCCCAGATATTCCAAATGTCGAAGTTTTGGTAGGGGAAAACTGGACGCGACTTGAATTCCGGTATATAAACACCACTGATATCGCAAAAACAGCAAAGAGCTTGTTTGCTTGCTCTACCGGTTGTGGTTTACGTCTTAATCCTTTCACTCAACAAATTGTGTTGCCGCCTTCTGTCCCTTAGCTAGCATTCTATTATCGGTATCATTATCAAGCTACGCCATACGAGGGGTTTTTTTAGCGCTACAAGAACCACTCACAACTCTGATGGGATGGCCAATGAGCCCAAAGAGCATTGCAATTCCCATTGGGCGTGTTTGAAATCACCCGAGAGGCCGAGATATATAGGAAACAGATAAGGCTTGGAAAGAAAATCGGGGGTTTCACCTGCAGCTCTCCCCAGAAAGCAACGAAAAGGCAATTTGCATAAAAGTAACCTGCGCCTGCTCAACTTGGGTCTCTACTTGGATATCTTTACAGCAGATTTTGGGTACCGGGTCCTTGTAGACAGTGCCTTCGTGGTTAAAGGAGACCATGTTAGCTCTTTAGCCCTTGTTGAATCAAAGCCGGAACGAGAGATGTCGATATGCCCCGGGTGGCGTACCAAGAGGCTGTTGAGATTGTGGGCTGGATAAGATTGGGGGAGGGAGCAGCCAGTGGTGTTGAAAGTCTGGATATATACTATATATCAGGCCACAGAAGCCAGATATGGAGTTGCTTGGGATGGATGGGGAGAGTGATCGGAGGGAGTGGCTCACCTCGGACTTGCTGGGAACATATTGGATCGAGTTGTGGAACGAAGATGCTTCACAAGATTCGGACGCAGGGCTGGGTGACCAGAACTTGCAGTCAAGTCTTGCGGGGCGTGAAGCGCCAAGGATAGATTGGTGGTTCTTTGTAGAGCTCACATTGCAATAAGTCAAATTTAAGACCTTTCTTTCTAGTCATTGCAGAGTTGATCTTGTAGCTCTGTCCTAAATATAAAATAACCCTAACTGGCTGGGTGAAATACCAAGACATCTTTATGTGCTACTTGCCGGTCCTTGTCATGTCGGTTGTACACTTCTGCCAATGATCTACAGGACTGAGTCTTTGAACCGGCCTTTGTATCGAACTGCTGTCTTTCTGTCCCGGGGGATTCCCTACCTCGACGCTCTGAGACAAGGTTCGTTGTGGACCGAGAATGGCCTTGTCTGCAGCCTTTGATAACCTTCATTCAGAGCTCCAACGCTTTGTTCGATATTTCAAAGAGCTTCTATATGGTCCCTCAGACCTATATAGACCCTATAGTCTCCTGATGTACCATGTCGGCGTGTCGAAAATCATTCCACACTGCCTCTCGTCTTCCCAGCACTCTCCACCATGTCTTGTCGTCCGCATCGGCTCCTCCCCGAGCCATTCTATAGGATTGTGGACGACCTCGATGAGATTGACCTGCGCTCTCTGCGATTGATCTCCAGGGAGGCAAATCAACGAGGTCGTAGGAGACCCCTCAAGCGCCATTTAAGACTCCGCGTCCGGTATGGTCCCTCGAAAGGGCTCGACACGCTCCCATTCGAGCTTCTGGGCATGGTTGTCGACTGTCTAGAGGATAGAGACGTGATATCCCTCCGGCGAGTGTCGAGGCGGATGGCGAGCGCGACCTTCAAGAGCAGTTGGCTTATCTTGGCTCGTTGTTTGCGCACGCTTCGGACTGACCTGTCGAGCTCCAGCATCGCTAACCTCCACGCCATCGTTTCAACTCCGGACCTCAATTGCATCCCACAGACCCTGCAAATCGTGCCCCCATTTGGGCCCCTATCCCACATCGACCGCTCAGTTCTCTTTGATATGATTGAATCTCCTACCAGCATTCCCACCATCAACATCCTCAAGCAATACCTGAAGCACTCGCTCCCCAACTGCAAAAGCTTCGAGATCTGCCTAAACCGGAACAATAACGACCACCTCTCCACCGACGACATCGTCCACATCCTATTTCACCTCTTTGTCGAGGCCGACCGTCGCCCCGAGCAGCTGACCCTGTACTCACAATCTCCCCATCGCCATCCTCATCCCCCCGAGACCAGCCCGCAGGACCTCCTCCGTCCCCACCACCGCATCGCAGCGCACCCCGACCTCTCCCGTGCCTGGACCAACCTGCACACCCTCACCATCAGCGAGCCCTACTTCGAATACCTCCGCTCGTCCCTCGACTTCATCCTCCCCCGAGTCCTCGAGCACGCGCCCCGTCTCGAACGCCTCATCATCATCGGCAACTCCCAGAGCGGCGACTCGGTCAACTTTTTCGAAGCCATGAACAAAGCCATGCCCGTGTGCGGACTAAAACACATCGAGATCCGAAACTTCCATTTCCCCAACACGGACTTTCACGACTGGTTAAAGGAGAACGGGCATAGCCTGATGTCGTTGACTTTTTCTGAATGTTCGACCGAGCCGAATCAAAGTTGGGACGATATGATGGAGTATGTTCTGGCGTATTGTACGGCGTTGGAGTCGATTACCCTGGATAAAATCAAGGATTTGTCTCGCCAGAGACTTTGATTATGTGTATGCGGGTCCGGATATCAGGGGGGAGTTGGAGTGGTTGAAGATGAGATTGAGGGAGTGGGATCCGGCGTCGTTGGCGCCGTTGGAACTTGATTAGTTGGGGAGTTGTTTTGGCGGATGGCTGGCCTCCGTGATTTGTATTGGTTTTGTGGGTAGTATATATAGTTGTGCTTTCATGAACTGATTTATAGTATTGATAGAGGTCGATTGGATATTGACCCGTTACTCGTGGTTCGGAAACCCACTTGAAGTGACTAAATATACTTTTATCCTATGAGCAACTCCCATGATTTATACAATAGATAAACGATACCAGCCGTTTATAAACGCCTCCCAGACAATCGCTTAAAAGACCAAGATCTGAATCTTCTTCTCCGTTGCGCCGTACCGCTCCCGGAACTCGGGCCGGGTCAGCAGCTGCAGCAACGGGAGATGCGTCTCCTTCATGTCGAAGATGCCTCGTTGCTTCTGGTCCACGTAGGATCCGTCGAGGACGATGCGCTCGAGCTCACCCAGTTTGAGGGCGCCTATCATGGTTAGTCTCTCTCCAAAGCAAGAGGGCTACTGACATACCCGCGTCAATCAGATCAGAAATACGAGCAGGAGTGCCGGCTCCGATACCCGTGCTGTTGTCGTTAGTTGTGCCTATGAGCTATAGCCTATAGCAGGTACATACCGTGCGCGCTCCAGGAATTGCTTGGCCTCCTCCAGCTTGATGTGCTTGGCGAACAGCTTTCCGACAATGGACTCCTTGTTCTGGAATGACCGGAGGGCTCTGCAGACAATATTAGCACTCCTCTATGCGCACAGCCCATCGACTTACCTGACAACGTCAGCCGCTCTAAGTCCAGAACCAGAGACCACCAGTGTATGCGGGGTGCCCTTCTCCTCCGACGCCTTGGCAAGGTCTGCTCCCTTATTCGGACTGAACGCCTTCAAGAACGCAGGCAGCTGCTCCAAGTTTCTGCTCTGTTCGAACGATGATGTATCAAGGAATGCGGAGTCTGTTCCGTCAGTAAGGACCTCATGCACAGACCTCATGCACAGGGACATGACATACCCGGAACCGACAGATCGCTCAGCTCGACCGCACTCAGCTCCTTGTTATGCCGTTTGGCCTTTTGCGCAAAGTGATCGGCGAACAACCGGCCGTCCATCTTGCCAATCGCTTCATCGATTCCGCCCTTGGTCTCGGTGGCCTTGGCATCGGTAGGCTTGGCGGGCTTCGAATCTCCCTTGTCCTTGTTGTTCTTCTTGCCCTTGTTCTTCTTGTCTTTACCGTTCTTGTCGTCCTTTCGCTTCTTGTTCGGGGCCTCGCCATTGCCAGCCGGCTTTGCGTTGCTCGGCTTGGAGTCCTCGGCCTGTCGCTTGCGCTTCTTGTCCACCTTGGCCGCGAGGGCAGAGGGTTTGGGGGTTCCGTCAGACATGTTCGATCGTAAGCAGCTCCGGCAATTCGCGACACAGGATTCTCAATGGTCTGGGTGTAATTGTAGTCGGCGTCAATGTTGTCGCGCAACTTTTTATGCTGAGTCAGCCTTATCGATAAGCAGCACCAATCAGGCCGGGATCCACTTGATGCACTGACCGCCTGCCCTTCTCATCCGGCGCTGCACGGGCGATGCACGACGCGCTCGACAGCACCCCTCTTCATCATCATACCCTCTGCTGTCGATATCATGGACTGCTGTCGTGTCTGCTAAGCGCTGCATTGTCATTGATCCTACAACCAATTGATGGTTCAACCACACTAGCATAGCATGGCGACCACTCCCAACCCGCGTCGCCGGTCACCGCGAGTGTCTGATGGCTCGGAAGCCCTCACCCCAGTCGGGGACACCACCCTCACAGGGGTAAGCTGATTCCTCTGATTCAACGGTATATACTAACTGAAACAGTTGCAGCGCCTCCCCGGACATACCCGATATCCCCTCACGCCCAGCCGGTTTGCAGCCAACACCCCGTCAGCGAATCGACGGACCCCGCGGAACAGGGGCGGCGCGCCATCCACGCCGTATCGGGTGCAGGCGATGCAGCGACGCGCAGCGAACACGCCCGGGCGTGATCGCAGACGCAGCGGGCGGGTCCAGCGGGAGACCACGTTTGATATCCTTCGAAACTTGGGAAAAGGTGCGGACTATTACAGCTATCTAATCATTTGCTAATACCCTGCAGCCCTTGCTCCAACAACTCAACCGATCCGATCGTCGCCGCAGGAGAAACCATCGCCGGAGCCGGAGCCTGAACCGGAGAGAGACGAAATTGAGGAGTTAGACAACGAACCCGAGATTGAGCGGCCGCGCTTGTCACTGCCGTTGGATGAGGTAGATGAGGTGGATGAAGAGCCGGAGATCCGTCCGCCCCGGCTGTCGCTAGCGTTCGAAGAAGAAGATCTTACGCACACCTCGATCGAGTATCCTCGACGGGCTACTAGTGAGCACGACAGGGGAAGACTATCAATGATGAGTGTTGGCGGTCCCCGGATGAGTGAGATTGGGGCTGCGACGAGAATTGAGAGTGAGAGTGAAGACGAGGATGACACGGGGATTGTGGGGGATGATAATGAAGCAGGAGAGGATACGGTTATCAGTCAAGGCGACTTTGACGGAGGGTGAGTTCTTCCTTGTGGGAATAAGTGCACAGCTAACGTGGTACAGAGGAGAAACGGAGGACCTCGGGCGGTTTAACTTTGACTTTAATTTCCCAACCCCGCCTCCTCCGGGTGAGGACTTGGACCAGGATGAGCCTATTCACGATGATGAAGGATTCGAGCTTCCGGTGGACATGCCGCTAGACACAGAGGCAGGGCTCGATGATGCTAGCGTATCCATGGCTGCTGACGACTTTGACATGCAATCCCCGCTACACCAACCCGTGGCGCTGAGTGAAAGCCAGAGTCCAGGGATCGCCGGAGGAGGTCTGCGAGACGAGGACCGGTATATGCCCGGCACCAAGCAGAAGAAGCTCTCCCGACATGGCATCCCGGTGCCTAACCTCCCCGTCGGGGTCGTGAAGAAGCTGGCCACCCGGTTTGCGCGGGCGCGAAACGGGTCCAAGGCCAAGATCAGCAAGGAAACACTGGCTGCGATCGAACAGGCATCGTCGTGGTACTTCGAGCAGGCCAGTGAAGACCTGGCGGCGTATTCCAAACACGCAGGGCGCAAGACCATCGACGAGAGCGATGTTGCGACCTTGATGCGGAGGTGAGTCGGTTGCGTCCCTTCTACGAACAATACTAATTCATTCAGACAACGGCATGTCAACAACGCGACGACGATCTTCTCGCTGGCGCAGAAGCACTTGCCCAAGGAGCTGTTGCAGGACATGAGATTGGCGATGCCACCATGATATACATATACACGATTCTATAGATACAAACCGACGCCGCCACGGACCTACCAGTTCCGGTTCTGGCGCACCCGCCGGGTGGCCTCGTTGGGACGTTTGCGGATGATCATCCACAGCATGATGGAGGTTGCCAGCGACAAGCCGTACCTGGGGAATCAGCGGGGTCCACGAGCAGGGAAGGGGGGACCTACCAAGTAAAGATATACTGGCTGTGGTTGTTCTTGAGGTTGACTTCAGCGGCGCGGCCAATGGGGATGCCCTTGGCCTCGCGATCATAAGCCTCGACGAGATCAGGTACTAGCAGACAGTTAGCCTCCCAACACCACCCCCAATAGAAGCAGGCAATACATACCCATAGTCTCCTCAATCCAAACGGCCTGACTGCCCGTCAAATCGGCCATCTGCTCAATATCAGGAAAATAAAACTTGCCCTCCTCAGGCTTATTATCCGGCGTAAACATATTCTTCTTCCACGGCTCCCTCAACAACCCCTCCACGACGACCTCCCCCCCATCCACCGCCCCCACCCCGCGATCCCTCTGCTCCTTCATCTTCCGAGAAATCCACCCCCGATTCACCAACACCGTACTCTCGCCCTCTCCGCGCTCCAACGGCGTCACCACAAAAAACCCATCCTGCCCGTCCCGCATGCGCGGTCCAACCAACATCTCTTGATCATGCCGGAACGTGCCCGTCGCCATAACCCGTCGGTAATCGAATTCAGGGATCGCGGAGGGGTCGATTTGCGGGGGTAATGGGAGCGGGGGTTTCACGAGTCGGTCTTCGCATTTGGCGATTAGATTGGTTTTCCATTCTAGCCGTTGGATTTGCCATGTGCCGAGGGCGAAGGAGATTATGGGGATTAGGGCTGTTTTTTGGATGTTAGTATTGAGTTTTAGGGATAGGGATAGGGATAGGGATAGGTTTGAGATGAGGGTGGGGATTTGTATAAAGGTAGGTAGGTAAAAGGTAGGTAGGTA